>NW_004624767.1:17816653-17850712 GCF_000247695.1 Heterocephalus glaber | reverse complement strand
TTTTTTTTTTTTGTACCGGGATCGAGCTTGGGTCCTTGCCCTTGTGCAGCAGGTGGCAAAACCACTGAGCTAAATCCCTGGCCCAATCTTTATCCTTTTTGGAAGCTTGTAGACTCTTCTCTTTGTCTCAGGTACACTAAAATGCCCCAATGACATTCCTTGGGTAAGGTCTATCTCTACCTACTCTGCTTGGCATTTTGTGGCCTTTTCAATCTGAAACCCATGCACTTTTGAGCTTGAGAATTATTTGGAAGTACTTGTCTCGATACTTTTTCCTCCTTCATTTTCCTCCTTTTGTATACGTAGCTCTTGTTGTTATATGGTGGATCATCTGTACTGATTGTCTGGATTTTTAATTGCTCCTGTTTCTCCTCCTCATTCTTGTCCTCCTCTCCCTCCTCTTCTTTTTTTTTCTTCTTTCCTCTTTCTATGTTTTTTATCCACCTTCCTTCTCTTTTTTTCTTTTACTTTCTGGGATATTTCCTAAACTTTATTTTACAACTCTTCTATCGAGTCTTTTTTGCTTCCACTGTGATTTTTATTATTAAATTTATGACCTTGTAGAAATCCACCTGCTGTTCTTTCTTTTTTTTTTTGGTACCAGAGATTGAACTTGGGACCTTGTGCTTGTGAGGCAGGCTGCAGAACCACTGAACTAAATCCCTGGCTTGTTTCTTTTTGCTCACACCCTCTTCTTGGTCTTGGCTGTGATGTCTCTTAAGATACTGATGACAGCTTATCATTGTCATCAAAGCCCTTTTTTCTTTTCCCCCTAAAAATTCTGTTCCTCCCACCCAGTCGTGTTTTCCCCTTGGTTGCTGTGGTCTCTACTTCCTGTGTTGGGCCTGTTCATGGGGGCCTGTCAACTCTAAACAGTGGGCCACTGGAGACCACCTGGAAGCGCCAGGCTGGTGTGTGACATCACATCCTGCACTGTGGAATGATGGGGAATTTGGGGGTCTCCTGATCCCACATGCTCCAGTGTTTCCTTAGGTCTGGATCAGGGGTCAGAAGAGGGTCTTCCTGGACTGCCTGGTCGGAGGCCTGGCTGGTGGTGTTGTGGAAGCTGAGTGGGGTGCGGGCAGGATACAAAGGTCCCTAGGCCCTCACTATGTTGGCCATCCCAGTTTAGAAACCTGTGGGATTTGCCTTTTCCAGAGAATGAACTTCTGTTTTCCCAAGGAGAGGGGTGCATGCTCCCCTGTGGCTCCAACGGCCCTGCAAAAGGTTTCACCTGCTCCTCTATTGTGGCAGCCTGTGCCTTCGGTCTGAGGGGGCTGTGTTGAGGTAAATAAGTGCCGTTCCCCATTTCCCGGCTGCCACTCAGGGCAGCTCCCAGCCACTTTGCCAAGTCAGGGTTTTTACTTGGTTGTCTTCTGCCCTTTCTGGCCCTGGTGGCTGCAGTTGCTCTCTCTTCTGTACCCTTGAGGGTAGATGGCTCCTAATCCCCTGACCATGCTTTGGCCTGGATCCTGGAAGGAGTGAAACGATTGACCCATCCATCAAAAGAGTCCACTGTGCCTTCCCCTTTTATGCTATCTGCTATTTTGTCACCTTCATGATGACAGTTCAGTGGTGACGTCATGATGGAGACTTTCTTTTTTTTTTTCCATGTAGCTCTCAAATTAGAGATCAAGTTGTAGAACTTTGTAGAAGTCTCTCTTGGGGACCTCCCAGTCACTACCGTCCCCTCCTTCCCCCAGGTCACCACCATCCTGATCTCTACTGCCTTTGGTGGGGTTTTTGAATTTCTAGAAGGGAAGATCCATCAGGCACCTCTTTTTCTCATGTCCGGCACTCTCAGTGTGATGCCTGTCAGTTTTCTCTCTGTTCTGTGTGTTGCTATCCATCATCTTTTTGCTGGTGGCCATTTTTCACTGGACTTGACGGCATCCCAGTCTGTTCACCCTTTATTGTGGGTAGACTCTGTGGTTGTTACAGGTGGTGACCATGTGAATGAAGCTTTGGGTACCATTAGTGCTCAAGTCTTGGACGGATGTGTGCACTGATTTTGCAACTATTTGCTCAGAGGTGGGTTGCTGGGTCCCAGGTTGTATTAGTCGGTTTTCCTGTTGCTAAGACACAATATTCAACACCCACAACTTAAAGGAGGAGAGGTTTAATCTGCTCAGTCCATGGTGAGCTGGTTCCGAGGGAGAGACATCACGGTGGAAGGGCATGGCGGAGCAAAGATGGTTAGTTCATGGTGTTTGGGATGCAGAGAGGGTGCCAGACAGGAGAGGAACAGGGATCGAATAAAGTACCCAAGGTCATGCCTCAGTGAGTACCCGACACACCCTGAAGTGTGTTACACCAACCCCCAGAGAGATTGGGTTGCTGGGTCCCAGGTTGCAGTGGGTCCTCCTTCTTTCCTTCATTCCCTCTCCCTTCTTTCCTCCTTTTTTCTCTCCTTGTCTCCTCCCTTCCTTCTATCCTTCTTTCTCGCCTACCTTCTTCTTTTTCTTTCTTTCCTTCCCCTCTCCTCTCTTCACTTATTTCTTCCTTCTCCCCACCCCCCTTTCTACTTCTCTTCCAACTTTTACTTCCTTCCAAGTTCCTACCTCTCTTCCTACTTCTCTTTCAATCAAAATTCCACCCTGACTCCACCCTGACTCCACCCTAACTACTACGTGGGGCTTGTGTGAGCTCCTCTTCACCAAAAGCTGCTTTGCAGTTCTCAGAGAGGCCCTCACACTCCCACCGGCAGTTCTGGGGGTCTGAAGCTTCTCCAGAACATGGCCAGTCTCTTTCCTTATCACCACACAGTGTGTGTGGGAGTGACAAGGCCTCCCACTGTGGTCCAGCTGGGTTTTGATCAATTATGCATTGTGAATCAAACACCAGTCATGTAAGATCTACTGCCTAGGGTTAAGAACATGTTGTTTTCCCCAGGAAGCTGGTCTTGGCCCCAGGCTGGGGCAGGTGACCTATGGGCTCCACAGCCCCTGTGTCCCATCGCATCTGGTACTGTCATCGCTGGCTGGACTTTGGGTCTGGTCTGTGAGCTCCCTGTGAACCGAGGTGAAGTCTTATTAACTGTTAAAGTCTGATTGGGTAGCTGTGGTCTGGTGCAGAAAGGCACCCAGAGATCTGTGGGAGGAGAAGCAGGACGGCAGAGAGCAGGGGGGGAAAAAGAGAAGGAAGACTTAAGGGCAGAAAAGGGGGAAGGGAAGCGGGAAGGAGAGAAAGAAGGATAGAAGGAAGGAAGGAGACAAGGAGAGAAAAAGGGAGGAAAGCAGGGAGGGGGATGAAGGAAGCAAGGAGGGAGGAAGAGAAAGAGGGAGGTGCTTCGGGCTGGTGAACAGAGGCACAGCCCTCCGGCCACCTGCACATCCAGACACCCGAGCCGGAGCGGTGCCCAGCCGCCTGGTGTCGGCCCAGCCGCCCTCTGCTGTGGGCCCTTCTCCTGGCCCTGCCTTCGCCTCCGCATCGAAACCCAAGACCCAGCCTGGGACCAGCTTGGCAGATGTCTATGAAAAGGGCCGTCTGCCTTTGCCGATAAGAAATTTCAGACAATGGACAGGCTCGGCTGGGAATACCCGGAGGGAAGGAAGCCACCAGACCTGGGTCACCACTCTTCGGCCTCCGGGTGCCGTCTCTGGGCGGGGGCTTGGTGCATGTGGGTGGGTGGTCAGTGCTGAGCCTTGCTGGGCATCTACCATGAGCCATCCAGGATGGGGACAGGACGTGTGGACTTGTGCTCATTCTCACACGGTGGGGTGACAGGTTCCTGCAATACTGCCATTGGAAGTGGAGAAACAGAAGGCATGGAGGCCAATAACACAGCCCCAGCCCACAGGATCTCCCGGGGATGGCCACCTCCGGGCTCATATGGGAGTCTAGCTCCCAGATGGGCATTACTCCTTGTGATGGCTAGTGCCCCAAGGGTGACACAGTGCAGTGCCTACAGAGCATGTGGCCAAGGGGGAACCTGGGGATACACATGCCTGCCAGCCCACTTATGCTTGGAGTCTCTGGACTTGGACTCTGGGGGAACCTTCACCCCAGGGAGTCCAAAGAAGGGGATGCTGAGTTGCTGAGCTCCCTGGGGGCCTGCCACCTCATCTCCATGGCTACTGCAGCTGTCATCACCCCAGTTCACATGTGAGACAGGATGGGGTGTACTGCCCCGGGAGGCCAAAGTGGGTGGCGCTGCTGGGGTCAGAGGCTTGGCTCCCTCTCTGCTCATCGGACCAGTGGTGGGTATCTTTCCCTGGGGGACAGAAGAGGTGGGAGGACTCCAGGGTGCTTGTCTGTTCCCTCCTCCATGCCCCAGAAGTGCTCTGCACACTTCCCACCGGCCTTGAATTGGAGACCAGACAGACCTGTGAGGCATGCTTCTTTCCAAGGGCACTGACCCGCTAAGGCCCCTTCCTCACTCCCCTCTCCTTGTCCCCTTCCTTCCCCTCTCAGCTGCTGTGAAAGCCCACCTCAGGCTCTGGGACAGAGTCACACATGCGTCCAGGGGGAAGTGAGCCCTTCCTCCCTGCAGTGTGACCTTAACCAAATGGAAGCCCCTGCTCGCTCCACGCAGAGAACCCCTGTGTCTCACTGACACAAGCACACACAGTGGGGTAAAAGGGAAGATGGGTTCCACTGTTTGAAAGAGTGAGGGTGAAAGGGAAAGGTCCGTTCTCACCAGTGCCATCTCGGGTCTTGGAGACAGGCTGATGATGGGGGACAAGGGCAGCTGGGGCCTCGTGTGGGGAAGGTCCCCAGTGCCTGGGCAGAGCTGTGTGGTTCTGCCACCTTGCTGGGTTCTTCAGAGACAGAACCAACAGGAACTGTTACATCTGGGTTGACATTGATAGACATACAGACAGAAAGTTAGGTAGGTATATAGGTAGGTAGGAGAATGGAGGGAGGGAGTACAGGAACTGACTCCTGCCACTGTGGCAGCTGAGACTTCCCACAGCAGGCCAGGGGTTCACACTGACAATGTGTTTGTAGACAGGTAAGTAAGTAAGCAGTGGGGAGAGAAAGACTTCCGAGCAGGGGAATGGCAGCTAAAGGAATGAGAGAGCTGGTGGCCATCAGAAGCATAAGTGGGTAGGGCAAGAATTGCAGTCAAAGTGGATGTGACGTGTGTAGGGTGAAAGCTTAGGAAGGAACAGCGCCTTCCCACAGATGCCTTAGGATAACACAAGGGAAGCATGGAGCTTCGCCGTGGAGACCACCGCCAGCCAGGCCGTCAGAAACCTGCGGGTGGGTAGCAACCAAAGGACATGGCATCTCGGGCCCGTGTCATCCCAACTTCCATCTGATCCCAAGGAGACGCTGGGAAGGCACACCTGCCAAATCACTCAAAAAGCTGACCTCACCAAGACAAAAAGAACAGTAGAGTCGTTCAGGAAAAAGAAAACTAAAGGGACCGGGGGCCAAAAGCAGGGGTTGGTCTTATTTCAAAACAAAATGCCATGGAAAGCATTATTGGGACAATTGGAAAATTTTAAGTGGGATCTTTCCATTAGACACTGATACTACTTCAATAGCACATTTTCTGAATTTAGTAATGATTCTGTGGTTATGTAAGAAAACGCCCTTGTTCTTAAGAAGACACACACTAGAATATTTAGGGATTGCTATGGACTGACTTGTGTCCCCCACACTCATATATTGGAGCTGCACCACCCGAATGCATGTATTGTTGGCATTTGAAGGTGAAGTCTTTGGAGGCAGTTAGGGGCCAGTTGCTAGGTGTGTGACACTGTAAATGGGAGATTCAGTTTTTATGATCAGGTGACACTGGCATGAAGCAGCCATGCTCCTGATCTGCCAAGCCAGATGCCTCATGATGCTCTAAAATAGAGTAGTCCCTTCTAGCTACTTTGCTAATTCAACCTTCTCCCTCTACTTTGGCCACCCCTGCAAGGTCCCACTATGTTTCCACCACTTCTGCATGCAGGGTCCCCTGCCCTGCTGTGTATCTCAATGCATGGTCCACGAGGTTCTCACCAACACCTCAGCAGCTGCTCTGTCAGCCTTGGCTCTACTCATTGGTTGGGGAAAAGTCACCCAGCTGTGCTGAGCCACATTTGGGGGTCCTTCCCACTTCTTCATGAGACCACCCCCCATCACAGATACACCCCAGAGACACAAGTGCCAAGAGAGCACATTTCAAGTTCTCTCCTTCTTCTCGAACTTGATTAAAATGCAGCCACCTGGGCCAGGGATTTAGCTCAGTGGTTTCGCTGCTTGCTGCGCAAGCGCAAGGACCCGAGTTCAATCCCCAGTACCAAAAAACAAAAAAAAATGCAGCCACCTTCTCTGCTGCCAGTGGCACTGTGGTTATTGGCATGCCAGGTCCTTTTACTCAGCTGCCATCTCAAATTTCAAACCATGGGCTGGCTCCTAATTTACTGCAGGTAGATTTTCTTCCAGCCCTCAGCAAGTGACCCCTGTCCCATGTGCAGCTTTGGCGAGGTCAGTGGGAGCTTGTCTTCGGCAGCTGTCCCAAGCTGTCCTCACACTGCCCGAAAAGACAGCCGGCCTGGTATTGTGTTATCAGCGGGATCATCACATAGCACAGTGGGGTTGGGACACATGATGTCATTCACTCTGTCCTCTAATCCTTCAATCTGTGTTAGTTTACTGATTTATTTCAATCTCTGCATTTTTGCAGCAATCAGCTGGTGAACTCATATGTCTAAATCTACTTCCCCTTTTATCTTTCACTCCAATATATCCAGGATCTCCCCAAATTACCTTTATTCATGGATAAAACAGGCCATCTCCCCCTCTTAACAGTAAACAGTCTTTGCTTAGAAATGAAATATTTTTGGCTCTGAATTTCAGCTATTTTCCATCTTCCTCCACTTAATTGAATGAACAGACGCTTTATCTGCAATGGAGCATGACAAAGTGGGTGCTTTCTCCCAAATTGCAATGATGCCAAATACATTTTTCTTCTTCAATGTTTTTTGATCGTTTCCAGACCTGCTTTTGACCTGAGAAGCTCTGGGGTTACCGATGACTCTTCTCAATCATGGATCTTTTGTTCTCAGGATGGGGAGCAGTGTTGGCAGAGCGGGGTGTCCTTTCTGTATATGGAATTGTATTCCAACCGTTGGAAACTTAAACGCACACTTTGACCTCTGAGGGTGGCTGTTGGTGATCATGAGTCACTACCCATTTTCTCAAGTCTCGCACCACACGCTGACTGAAGGTGGTATCAATCTCTGAATCTGTGTTGATCCTAGATGTACCTGGATTAATTACTGATTATAAAGAAATGCTCGACTAGTGCACCAAGAGCTCCTGGGCCTGGCTGGACTCTCGAGGCAAACACATAGCATGTTTTGAGGAAAAGAGTCAAGTTAACACAAACTTTAATTTTAGCGTTTGTTTTGAAGAATCATTTTCACTGGGGTGCTCAAATGATCATGTGTACTAGGTGTGATAAAAAATAGTGACTGTTTAAATTTAACATTTATTAAAATAAAAGACTTATTGCCATGAGTCCTCCTCAAAATATTCCCCCTTGCTTTGAACACACTTATCCCATCCATTCTTGCCGCTTCCTGAATCAGTTCTGGAAGTCCTCTTTTGTGAGTGTCTTTAGCTGTGCTGTCATGGCTGCCTTGATGTTCTGGATGGATTCAAGATGTTTACCTGTCATGGTCATTTTGATTTTGGGGAAGAGCCAGAAGTCACATGGTGTCAGATCCAGTGAATAATGTGGATAAGATATACTCTAATGTTTTTACCAGCCTACCTTTCTGTTTGATGGCCCTCAGCATCAACATTTACTATATTTTTAGTCACATCTTATAAAGACACTCATGAAAGAGGAGTTGCAGAACTGTTTCAAAAAGTGCCAAGAATAATAAGTGTGTTCAAAGAAAGGGGGAGTATTTTGAGAGGAATTAATGGCAATGTGTCCATGGGAATCACACAAAATTTAACTTAGGAGACCTCTTGGGTTTGCAGAGCACAAGTATAGAAACATAAGAAGAGCCCTTGTGTCCAAAGCATGCAGGTGCCTCTCAGGGTAGTGGACATTTCTCAGAGCATGTGGTGCACCCTGTCCTGACCCAGAAGGGTGGTTTCAGACAAGGGGAACACAAAGTTGCCTGGATGCAGCAAATAGCCTGAAGACACAGGACCAGACCTTCTACAATGTGTCCACCAACCAGCCAGTGTGCTGCACCTACGGGGCTTCGACGCTATGACTGTGGAGCTCAGTGCCAATGGAAAGGGAAATGCCAAGGGAAAAAACTTGAGTGCCTTTTGCCTGTGTCTTGGTTTCACATCAATCATATATTTTTTTCAGAATTATCGATAACTGTAAAGTTAAATGTGATGGCAAGGAGAGTCTTTGTAGAAGCCAAGATAAGCCAAAAGGAGGGAGGTTGGCAGTAGTTTCAAAATATCAAAAACCCTCTTCTTGAATCAAAATAGAAATAAGAACTCTGAAAATCAAAATCATGAAAGTAACTCTGCTAACTCATCTGTAATAACGCATCTCTATCCCTTCTGCTGGAGCAAGAGGGAATCATCTATTCTCTTTACAGAAAACAAGATAATTGAAGGGTCTCCATGACAAGAGGCGATAATGTGATATGCAACCAGAAATATGGAACAACGGTATTACAAAAATGGACCGGGCAGTTCAGAAATAAAAGCTCCTAGACTTTTCTGTTTGGTGGTGGTTTTGATATTTGGGAGCTTTAAAATGAATTGTTCAGTTTTTCCCATGAGTTTTCCTTCAACGTCCTAGTGAATGTTCATGTTGGGATGGAGTTATGTATTTGCAATTTTGTGTTATTTTTCTTCAAGAGTCCCTCCCATTGTTCAAGTTCCAGCCCCCTTAGCACCTGGCCTCACCCCCTTTTCACCATTCCTTCCCCCAAGGTTTCTTCTTTCCTGGATCAGGGAACAAATTTCATCCAGGATGCTCCAACTCCCTCCCAAAGGTGGCATCATCCTCTCTGGGGATTGGACCCTGTCCTCCTCCTAACCTCTGTCCACCTGAGACAGGGGTGCCCCTCCCCACGCCGTCCTTCAAGTGCTGGCACCAGCTTTTCATATGTCACTAACTTCCTGCCACCTGTGGGAGGTAGTGCGACACCAGCCACTAACGGTGAGGAACAGGGGCGGGGTGGGAGCACCTTGCCTGAGCCTCCCAGCCAGTAAGTGGCCATACTAGGATATGAACCCAGAGCTCCGGCTCCAGAACCCCCACTGGGAGTCCAGTGCTTTCAGCTCTCCTCTACTTATCCCTTCTTCTGTGCCCAGTATTGGGCCACACTTGGGCCTCACAGCAGTGCTGGAAGGTAATAACAATGGTCACCCCATTGTACAGATGAGTGAATTGAGTTTTAGTGCCCTCAAGTGATACTATCATGGTGGCATAGCTTATAGGCAACGAGTGCCAGGTTTTGAACTCAGACCTATGGGCTCCTTCTTAGTGACCTATGACCCTGTGGAGGCCATTCTAGCCAGCTTTTCTGTGTGGAATATTCTAGAATGTTGTCTCCTGGGAAAGTGGCTGCTCTGAATGGCTGACAACCCCCCCCCCTTCCTTGAATCTATTTGTAAAGGAACCACTGCCTTGTGGGAGGGCTAGGAAGGTCCTTTATCTGTCCTCAGGCAAATCCATTAGGATTAGTGGCCCTTCTGAAGCCCCTCTGAGGCTGACGTAAGCCTGTCTTTGGTGATTTGCAGAGGGGCAGTGCGATAAGGAATCCGGACAACTTTTGCGGTGGCAGGGCCTCCTTCCCCACTGCACCCAGGAATTAGCGGCCTATCTCTCCATTTATCAAAGTCCTCCGGGGAGATGAGGCAATCAGCAAAGGAGAATACTGGCGTCTCTGTCTCGGGGCCTGTGATATTGCTGCTTCCTGCCAGCCGGCCAGGGACACGAGGTCACTGGGGACCCCAGAGATTGGGCAGGTCCCCATAGGGAGGACCGCTGGCTTCCTGCTGCCCACAGCCCCATTCCCTCCCACGTCTGGCCTGCATGGCTGGCGCGCTTCTTCCTGGAAATACTGGGAGGATGGGGCTGTGGACACGGGGAGCAGGGTTGGGGGAAAGTTTGAGCAACCCTCCTCGGCCAGGCCAGGCTGGTAGCAAGGGAAGATTGCAGTTCCTTCCCTGGGGTGCTTCTCCCTGGCCCTTTTCTCACATGAAGTCCACACTGTCCTGCTGAGGGGAAGTCTGCCTCCCTTCCCTGAGCCCCATGTCACTCTGATAGAGCAGGTCACAGCAGTGATATTCAGAAAAGCAATCTTGCTTCTCTTCTGCCATGCTGTGAGGGAGCCCACACCAGGTGAACCACAAGGTCCCAGTGACACTGGCCTCAGCCACAGATGTGGAAGTGAGTGAGGCTTTGGGGTTCTGCCCTGGCCTCTGGACCTCCCCACCGGGGACCCGATGTCACAGAGCAGAGATGTTACCCTTAGGACCTGTCAGGACCCTGGATCCCAGACATCGTGGTGGGTGATAAGCATGGTGGTTGTCTCGATCTGCTCTGCTCCAGGCACTTTGTGACCCAAACAGAATAATCAGCCATGTGGGAATTAATAGGTAACAGGAAACATCTGTGCTGGAGGCATCCTTTGTCTTCAGTTTCAAGTTCTTGTGCAAAGGGACAGTGTCAGAGTCACCATCAGAGTCACTGTCATCATCGAGACCCTGTCCAGGGAAAACCCTAGGAGATACGAGGGACATGGGTGAGGCTTCCTTGGCTTAGTTCAGCTCTCTCCAGTGACACAAAGGACAGGGGATGGGGACACAGGGACAGACAGGGCATTTTGGATTTAGGGGACCAAAGTTCATGAGGACAGTGTGACTCCATCTCAGCAGGAGCCAGTGCCCATCCAGATCAGCAGCGGTGGCATTTCTTCTCTGGCTTTCCCCGTCCCTGAGGGGAAGCTAGCCTCTCTTGGCTCTGGGAGATGGTTGACAGGAAGTATAGCTGCAGGGCTGCATGGCCCCAGCTTCAGCTTCCTGGGCATGAACCCTGGCTTGGTGCTATTATGTGATGAGCCTGCATGGCTCTGTGCAAGGACACAGTGCCACCTGCGTCCATGGGGTTAAGTTAGCCTGAAGCACGTTGAGCCACTGCAGGCACATGGGGAGGTCCAACAGTGTTGGCAGTGTCCCTGTGGCTCTTTTGCCTCTGGTGCTGTGACCTCCTCCATCAGGCCCAGCTGGACGTGGCTGCAGAGGATGCAGGTGCCCAAGCTTGGGTTTGGAGCCAGAGTCAAGAGACCCCAAACTCCAACAGGGACGTCCTAGCCCTGATTCCAAGCCCAGTCCCAAGGTCCTCAGGCTGGGCAGGTGGAAAGAAGATGGAAGCAGCTCTGGAAGCCCAACAGCAGTGAGGGAGCCGGCTGCTCTCGGGCCTGCCCTGGCTTGGGGATTGGGTCTCCCAGGCCCTGGGGGAGAGTCCAGCCCCAGCCCATCAGACAGAGGACCTGACACTGGCCGAAGCGTTCCCTGAGTGGGCTGGGTGCAGGTGGAGGTGGGTGGGGCTGTCTGTGCTAGAAGACAAGCTCTCATTGGGGCTCCCAAGAAAACCCCCGAATGTGAAAATCTGTGTAAAGATGATTAATTAAAATCCATGTGTTATAGAAGATTTCATGGAATAGAGTCTTTTTTCGCAAACCCAATTTAAAAAAGGATAAAAATGGGGACACTGTGGCTGAGATCGAGGGTGTACAGAGGTTCACCCCACGGCCGCAGTCCTCCCTGGCCTGGGTTCTTGGCCATTTCCTCCTGAGCAGCCAGGTGACAGCAGGCAGGTGGCATCTTTCTGAGCCTAGGTTTTCTCTTCTGCAAAGAAAGAATGTGTGGGGGGTAGTGGCCACACACTGCTGCTCTGGATGGGGAGATGGGAAGGGAGTGACAGGGGAGGGGACTTAGGGACCTCTCTCGGTGAATTTACCTCTGGTGCCTCCTGCAATGTCCCTGTGCCTGCCCCTGTGTTGGAAGCTTCTCTGTGACATGGGCATAGGGCCTTCTCCAGGTTGCTGCTTGTGCTCGGCTGGGCCAGCAGTGATCACCTGGCAGCACAGGGCACCCTCTGCTAGGGCCCAGATGGCTTTGTGCCACACTTGTGTCTCCTGCGTCTCTCAGACACCCCTGAGAAGCATCGGCAGAACCTGTCTCTGGTTCGGCGAGCCTCCACTTTCTCACCTCCCTTCTCTAAGCCTCAGTCCTCCCATCTGTAAAGTGGCGGTACAGGTGACATGCATGCTGTTATAAAAACGAGGGGACCTGGCAGGTGGTCATCCTTCAGCAGTGGGGGTGAGGGTGATGCTGCAGATTGGCGAGCAGCATGAAGAAAGACCAGCACTTCAGTGTCAAAGCAGGATGAGAATGCCCAGGCAGTTTCCCAGCCTTGTGCTTATCTCTGACTCTGACAGGCTCTTCTCACAGCTTCTCATCCTGGGTGTGGCCTTGGAAGTACTATCCCTGGCTGAAGATGGACCTGTAATGCCCTTGGCCTCAAGTAGGGGTGACGTTTCTGAGGCATCTTTAATTTGCCTTGAAAGCAGGCACAAGTCCTTTGCAAAACAGGGAGCCGCCTCTTTGGGCCTAGTATGAAATAGTATTGCTGTCGCCTTGAATGAAAGAGTTAGATGTGTCTCTGAGGAGCGGCATATTGAAATTCCTGGTGGGGTTGGCCCAGACAGGGGAGTCTTTGATAGTGCAGTGGATAACAGATCCTAGGCCATCAATACCCAGAATCAATCACCAGGCGGTGCTGCTGACAGCCGCCTTGTCCCTGTCACAGCAGATGGGAGGGAGGGGGGACCGTGATTTGTCTGGCCTCTCGGATAGATTTCCTGTTTTTATAGGGAGCTGGAAAGGGCCCATCTGGTCATCAGATTACAGGCCAAGATAGCCACCTCTGGGTCACAGGCCCTTACTTGATGTGTCCCCTTGACCATGCGGCCCCTGTGTCTCGGCAGTTTTGGTGTTCGGGAGCCACCAGGAGGCCACCCGGCCTGTGGAAGCTCGGAGGTGGTGGGGGAGGTTCCACCTTTCATGTTCCCCCCTGGCTTCCTTTCTGGGCACCTGGCTTTGGTCATAGCCTTTCATGAAGTTTTTCTCTCTTCAAAGGCTCTTCCCAACTTGTACACATGTGCAAATGGCCACAAACGTGTGCACGTGTGTGTGTGCACCAGGGCTCCGGGTGCCTTGAGTGGCTCTCCTGGCTTGCTGGCCAGTCTGCAGCTCAGGTGGGGGCCAGGGGACAAGGAAGGCCTCCTGGGGGTGCTCTACCTGGCTCACATCCATCCTCCCTCTACACCTCTGTGCCTGTGGTCAGCTCGTTCAATTCCCCAGCCTTAGTCTCCCCATAGCACATGGACACCTCCTCTCTCAGCTGACTGGGAAGTTTTTATAGAGAGTTCTGTGTGCAGGAGTTCAAAGGACACTGCCTGATAGGTGCACTGCTACGTCCAGTGTTGCCCAAGGCCAGCTGTGGCTCCAAGTCACCTTCTGGCCTTGGGCAAAATACCTCAGAGATGGAGGAGCCATGCTTTCCTTGGAACCTCCCGCCATCATCGTCCCTCCTGTCCCCTCCAACCCCCAGGTGTTCAGAGTGTGTCCTCTGCATGAGCAGGGAGAGGTGTGGTTTCTTCTCTTTCCTGGGGCCTGTCAGAGGGTGCTGCTGCCCTATCACATCTCAGACGTGTCCCCTCCCCTTTGCTAATTGCATGCAGGCAGAGGCAGTAGCGGGCATCTCTCTTGCAGCCCGGGGCCCACCAGCCAGCCAAATGGGGCGTTTAATTGGAAGGAGAAGCTGGCAGGCTGCCCGGAAATCCTGAAGAAAGACACCAGAGTGGCCCTGCTTTTACAATTGCGCCACACACCTTTGCCGAGAATTTCTGGTACAAACACTTTAAAAGGTTCTTGGAGCCACCTGCAAATTAAAAGTGCCACCAAAGACATGCAGCCAAAGACCCCAAGCCCCGGGGGTCACTCTGTGTAGATAGGGAAACAGGAGCTACTCAGAGGTGGAGGAAAAAGTCTAGGTAATTTTGGCTCAGGTCTTTAGATGCTGACTGAAGAGAGAGCCTTCCAATACTTACCTGACAGCCTCCCCCACATCTTGAGGTCCTGGCTTCCTCGAGGGCTCCAGCTGCAACGCCTCCTAGGTTCGGGTCTTGCCAGATGACTCCTGGACCCGCAGGAAGGTGGATGTGAGCAGGGAAATGGATCGATGGGGGATGAAGCAGTGAATGTTTCGGGTGAGGAGCCTCCTCCTAGATGCCCCACGGTGCATCTGCCAAACAGCGAGGCTTTCAGCTCAGAGCTGAGGTTGGGGTCCGCCCAGCTGGAGACAGGCTGGAGAGGGCAAGGTCAGGGATGAGTGTCTCTGAGAGCCTGGGGACAGGAGAAGGACCAGGGTGCTGAAAGGCAGCGCGAGGTCATGGTCTGCCGGCCAGACCCTGAGCCCCAGGAGGGCAGCAGGTCCTACTCTACTCTGAGACCACAGTGGCCAGGAAGCTCATCTTGAGGGTCATGTGACCAATGGGGGTCAGGCAACTTGGTGACCCAAGTCGAGTGGCTCAACCTCCCCCTGCCCCAGTTTCTTCCTTTGTTTTATGGGAATGGACAGTTCCTCTCCCAGGCGCCTGGAGAGGAAAGGAGGCATGAGGGCAGGGCTGGCCCTGTGCTGCTCAGAGGAGCAGGTCTGTCCATCGAGGGGCAGTTTCTGCACCTGCATTCCAGCTCTGCCCTTTGTGAGCCCTGTGGCTCTAGGCAAGTCTCTAAATCCCTTGTGCCTCAGGGTCCTCACTTGTGAAGTGGAACTGTAACATCCCGAATTACAGGCTTGGGGGATGCTATAGGCAGTGCTTCACAGAGGACCTGCGAAAGGGTTTGGTTGGTATTGATGACTTTCTTTTTTTTTAATTTGGTACCGGGCATCGAACTTGGGTCCTTGCACTTGCACAGCAGGCAGCGAAACCACTGAGCTAAATCCCTGGCCCTTGGTTGGTATTGACTATAGGTTTCTTGTTGGTTTTACCATGATGACGGTGGTAATGGCAATGGCAATGGTGATGATGGTGACGATGACTGTGCTGGAGGAGGTGGTAATTTTGAACTGAACACTCACTACATGCTAAGATCTGTCCCAGGCCTGGAAATGTTGTCCCTGCTCTCCTGGGAATGACTCTACTGAGGACACTGGCCAGTGAATAAGCAAAATGACTAATGTACAAAATGCTGCAGAAGGAGCAGCTAAAAAGCCATGTGATTGATGGGGGCAGCCTGGCAGGCCCCTCGGAGGAGATGACATTTGGAGACAGTGGCAGGGAGTCACCATCACAAGGATCAGGTATTAAAGACAACTGTCCTCCACCCCTAGCCCCTACTTGACCCGTAGGCAGGACCCTGAATCCATGCTTGTCTTGACAGTTTACCAGGCTTGCAGTCTTGAACCAGCCCTGTCTCCTCTCTGGGACTCTGGGGTCCCATCTGTAAAGTGTGTGTGGGGAATGCAGCCAGGCACCCCCGGGCCTGTCCTCTTTGGGATCCCAGGTCTCTGTGGCCAGCGTGAGGAATCCTCTCTGGGTCAGGGCCTTGGGAGGTGAACAGTTCACTTCGCAGTAGGTCTCTGTTGCTTACCTGGGACAGAGCTGGCTCCAGGAGCAATTTCCCCTGGATGAAACCATCTGTGGAATCCACCGTAGATCATTCGCCATGACGTCTTCTGTTTAAACAGCGGCAGCCGGCTGGGGAGGGTGAGTGCAGAGGCCAAGTCTTGGAAGAGGGGCTCACAGCCCAGCCCCCTAGCCCAGACCCTCAGAAGGCCCTGCCTGGGGGAGAGCAGGCATATGGAACTCATTTGGGACATTCTTTCTGTATAAACCACTTTTTCCAGGTAAGACACATGGCCGTATTGACTGTGAAAGATGAAATAGCTCTCACGCTTTGCCGGCTACATTTTTATAGATCTTAATTAAACACATGGCCTCCCCGGCTGGGAAATTGTACACTCTCTGTGCGGCCCCTTCTCAAGAGGTGCTGTTGGCCCAGGGGAGGTCAATTATAACCCCTGTCCTCCCCAGACCTCACAGACCCTCCCAGAGCTTGGAAAATGCATGCCCACCCCACAGAGGGCCTTTGATTCCGCCGCCTGGACAGTGTCAGGCTGTTTCTTGGCCCGAGGCGAGCAGTGGTCAGGGTCCCAGGTGGCCGCAGGGAGGCCTCGGAGACCAGGTTTCAACTTCCCCAAGCATCAGAGCCTTCCTTCATTCGGCCACATGTGGACACTCGATTGGAACCAGATGCCACTGCTGTGGGGAAGGGGGCCAAATGGAGGTGTGCTCTGCCACTGAACTACACCCCGAGCCCTTTCAAACATTTTAAAATTTTGAAACAAGGTCTTACTAAGTTGACCAGGCTGGACTTGAACTTATGATCCTCCTGCCTTAGCCTCCCTGAGTACTGGATTACAGGACTGGTCAGTGAGGTTTTAATATGCCACTGGTTCATTATGTTTGTTTTTCCATTAACAATCACAAAACATCACACAGTGGGTGCTGCGGCACTGTCACTTCCTCCTTGGGGAGCCTAGTCCAGAGCAACATAGCCCAGAGCAACCTGCCCAGGGTTGCCCAACAAGGGCAGGAGGGCCAATGGCATTTGAATTCCTGAAGCCAGTGAGCTTGGCCACCTGTCTGGGCCTCTTAGTTGGGAAGCTGCCAACGGGGCCCAAGGATGTCATCCTTGGTCCCTGTGGTCTCCATGGCACAATCTCCTCTCCATGTCCAGCAGTGGTCTGAGCCCCTGGGTCCTCCAGGTTCATGGATCCCAGGGTCCTCTTCTACAGCAGGGCCTCTGTGACCTGCTTCATGGATCTTGGTGAGCATGGTGCCAGCATGCCAGTTCCTGGGGGCCCTAGGCTTTCTCCAGGCTGCTTGGGTGGGATGAGGTGGCCTCTTTGCTTTGGTCCTGTTTAGACTTTGGGTTTCCACTGATACTCATGTAAAGGAGTAAGACTCATTGATCAAAAAGTATACTGGACTCGGGGTTCATCCATGATGAGGGCCGTTCATGGAATTCCCAGGTGTTGCCCAAGACTCCACTGAGAGGGGGACTTTACCATGGCCGGTGGACACAGGTTTCACGTACACACAGGGCCACTGATCTTCTAGGTG
This sequence comes from Heterocephalus glaber, assembly GCF_000247695.1. The sequence goes on along the minus strand of NW_004624767.1, from coordinate 17,833,589 downwards.
GACAGTTGGGAAGATTTGACCAATACCTTCAGCCATATGGCCAGCACCATCATCCAGGCACAGGATGTTTCCAGTATCTCCAGAGTCCCTCCTGCCTCTCCCACCCAAGTCCACCAAACCACAGGTCCCCATAGCTCTGCTTTTTCCAGAAAAAAATCACATCACTAGAAGATAAGGTCAGGTGGCCACTTGACTCTGTCTTGTTTTACTTTTGGTTGTGCCTTTTATTTATTATTTTTATTTTTGGTACCAGGGATCGAACTCAGGACCTTGCGCTTTTGAGGCAGGCGGCAGAACCACTGAGCTAAATCCCCAGCCCTGGTTGTGCCTTTTAGACCTGGCTGTGTTTCACAGGGACATGGTTGACTTCTTGCAAATTGGATGACCTCAGGGAAGACAGCGCTGGGCAGTCCCTGGTGAGCCTGGAGCTGAGCTTGCTCACAGTTTCAGCGGGGAAGGTCCAGTAGCTCTGCCATTCTCAGTTTCCTCATTAATTTGAGGATGAGAATCTGAGTGTCTTCGTGGGGCTGACAGACGATGACAGCCATTTGGGGTGATCACAGCTGTGTGTAGTAGAGACCTGGCCAGAGAGGACAAAGCAAGTGCCCAGAGGAACAGGGCTCCACGCCTTGAAGATCTGTTGGCTCCTGGGCTACAAGATGGCTGCAGCCTCTTCTCTCATCTCCTCCTACAGGACAAGGTCCAGTGGGGAGGGGTGCCTTCATATGGCCTTGCCCTTTGTTAGAAAACCTCCCAGACCCCGCAGTCCTCCCAGGTTGCATCAGCCAGCATGTGTCCCAGGTCTGTGTCTAAGTTACTTCTTGGCCACCAGAGGATGAAGACTGAGCAGCCTTTGCTCCAGGCTGGGAGGGACTTAGAAGTACACAGTTGGGGCTCTCCTGGCCTGCTGGCAAGGAGGTGCCTGAGAGACGGGCCACCAGCAGAGTCTTACGTGGTGTGTGTGAGGCTGATGGTGAGGTGCGCTCCATGCACAAAGGACACCGGCAGGAGTCAGGGAAACAGGCACCAGGGCCAGCTGGCTCTGAGGGCCTCACCTGCAGCTGAGGTGGAGGTGGGATGTGGGACAAACCTTGTCTTTGCCTATTCCTCCAAGGAGGGGCACAGAGGAGCAATGCATGACCCTCCATTCTTTCTTCCAGGTGACACTGAGCACTTGCTCTGGGTGGGTCCTGAGCTTGCTCCTGGGGAGCAGGGTAGGGACTGGGCTTGGGCTTGGGGACCTTAGCAGGGTCACATCCTAGTTAGGTGCGGAGGTGTGGTCTGTCTTAGGGCTTCATCTGTAATCAGCATGTGGCACCACCAGGCCATAGCATGTCATTTAGTTTTAAGATTTAAGCAGTACAGCTTTCCTCTTCCTTCTCACCCACCTTTAATAAAGTCCTGTGTTCAGTTAACTTACTTTGATACCTTTTCCTTCCAATGTTTCATCGCAATCCATAGCACGGAGGTTTATAGAGTGTCCCTGGGGCTCTGATTCTTTGGTTTTTGGCAGTGCAGGCCATGGGTGATCCCCAAGGTGGAAGGAGAATGAATTCACTTAGGTTCTTTTCTTGCTGCCAGACTTCTTGGATGGCTGTGAAATGTCAACACGGGGCTGTGTCCAAAAGCCTCGAGCCTTCACCCAGGATTGTCTGGGTCAATATCATTTGAGGATTTCAAGGCTAACTTGTATGCTTGATTGGCTAATCTCCTTGTCTGCAACATTTGTTAAAAAAAAAGAAAAATGAAGATTTGTTTTTTGTTTGTACTTTCTTTTGGCTGTAGTGGAATTTTTCAGACTTACAAGGAAGTTGCCTTTGCCATTACCATCACAGCCCCTTCCACCTGGCAGGAGAAGCCAGCAGCAGCAGCAGGCTCCCCACAGTGACAGGTGACAGGGAGTGGTGGGAAGGAGGGTGAGCGAGATGTCACATTCCATCACGTGGGAATCAGTAGGCACGTTGCTGTGGCACCTCTGCCATCCACAAGCTCCAAAAGATTGAGGCCGTTAAATGCCTACTTGACGCTGCAACATTTTCAGCAGGAGCCACAAAGGGCTCAGGGGATGTGGAGTTTGGTTTTAGCTTTTTTTTTGGTGATGCTACTAGGGATTGAACCCAAGACCCTCTCACTGAACTACATCCCCTGGCCTTTTAAACTATTTTTAAATTTTGAGAAAGGGTCTCACTAAGTTGCTAAGTTGCCCAGGCTGGGCTTGAACTTGTGATCTTTCTGCCTCAGCCTCCCAAGAGTGCTGGAGTTACAGGCACGCATCACCACGGCCAGCTGAGATTAACATTTTAAGAATGAATTTATCCTGCAAGGGACAAAGGACAGCCAGCTCTCAGCCCAGGGTGGGTAGAGTGCTATGGTCAGGTCTGGCCCATGTTTCCTGACTGTGTGCTGGGCTGTGTCCCCTTCTTCTTGGGGAATATGGGAAACAGGAGTGTGGCAGATTGCTTTGGACAATGGGCCCCTCTCCTGTTGGGTGGGGGTGGCTCTAGGCCCAGACAATGGGCCTGACCAGCCCTGCTGCCTGCTGCTTGAGACAGATGCCCAGAGCCCCTGTGAGTGCCCCAGGGGTGACCTTGGGGGATGCTCAGTCACTTTGGGGGAGGACCCCCTAAGGAGGGAGGAGACAATGAAAGAATCTTGCCAGGCACTCGGCCCCCTTGGGAGGAGCTTGCCCTGGCAGGCCTGCAATTGTCCCGGGCAAGGGGACCTCTCCTAAGGGTTTCCTGGCTGCAGACAGGACACTGGTCAGCACAGGCCTGAGAGGTTTGGGGCCAGGCCTCTTGTTCTCCAGGGAGAACTGCAAGACCTGAGCCTGTTGGCACCATTCAGTCCTGAGACCCGGTCTAGCCTCGCACTCGGCCCCTAAAAGTGTCATTCAGAAAAGCAATGAACATTGGTGGCCTCCCAAATCCTGGGGACTCTGGGTACCAGATTTTATAATCAGGCCTGCCCTTGGAAAGAGCAGCTTCAAGTGGACATTCATTCTTGAGTTGGGGGCACAGACAGAGCTTCTGGAGGAATGCATCTTAGGAGGCTGAGGGACAAGGCCAGAGGACCTGCCCTTGGAGGGAAACCACACGGGGGCTGGGAGCCATTTAGAGCACACAGGTCCCGTCCTGGCAGGGCAGTCACGTGTGTGTGTCTGTGCACTCATTTTTGCATGCATGTGTTCATGTGTACACACACATCTGCACATGTGTACATGTACATGCCTGTGCACTTGCGGGAACAGCTGTGTGTGGACACAGGTGTACTGTGTGTGTGTACAGGCAGGTGTGTGTGCTTGTGTGTGTGTGTGTGTGTGTGTGTGTGTTTCCCCAGGGACCTTTACTGATGTCTGATTGTTGATCTTACAACCTACTGGGAATAGATGTCCTGACTTTGACTTTTAATAAAGAAATGGAACCCTAGGAGGTGAGTTATTTGACCAACATCTCCATTTCCTTGAATCCAGAGTTGGTTCTGTAAGACTTCAAAGCTCTGCCCTGTCTCTGGTAGTCTGAAGTCCTGGGTCCTCAGTCCTGCTACCTCAGTGACCCAGGACCCAGGACGGACTCAGCTATGCACACTACTAGTGTTCCTTCAGTTGTGATCACAGTGATTGCAGTGTTGGAGCGGCCATCCTTGCTGAGCACAGGCAGATCAATCCCATGGCCCGAAGCTTCTTCTCAGCCTGGCTCTTAGCACCAATGACAAGCGCCCTTGATCTCCTCTCTCCAAGCTGTGGTTTGTAGGCTGAGTCTGTGCTCTGGGTCTGTGGATTGTTCACAAACACACTCGATGTCTATTTATCAGTCTGCTTAAGTGCTTGGCACTGTCCTGGTCCCTAAGGGAGGGGGATGTCAAAGCCACAGCTATTGTATGCTTGTGCCTCCACCGACCAGTTCCTCCTCTGTAACACAGGTCACATTACAGAAGGTCAGGGACAGCCCAGACAGTGCCTTGCACATGACACCAAGGCATGAGTTTTCAGAAGACACAGGGCAGTGGCCTACTAATGTCCAAGTTGCAGCTGACATGTCAGTGGATAGAGGAGTCTCTCCAGCCTACAACAGGCTGTCCTCACTCAGCCTCTCTCTTTCCTCTTGTGGTGGACACAGGAACACTCGGAGACAGCAGCTTTGAGAACTGTGAAGCTGCTAGGTCCCTCTTCAGCAGCTTTCTCAGTGCCTCTTGCTCTTGCACAGTGGAGCTCAGCCCCTCAGGAGGTCTTGGTTGGTCTAATGTTCTCAGTGGGGCCAAGTTCTGCTCCTGATGATATCAGGCCTCCTGCCTGGTCCCTGGGCTGTGGGCCAGGCCTGGGTCAGCCCACGGCTGGGACTGGTGAATGAGGTCTGGTTCACATGGCAGCTTCCTTGAAGGATCCTGAGTGGGCCTCCCCACCCGCACACAAAAAGACCTGTTGCTTTGGTGTGCTGTTGCTCATGGCTGAGACCACAGGGCATTTTGAGGACAGCTACAAGCTACGAGCCACACAGGACTCACATGTCTCAAAATATTGGCGCGAAGTCAGGAGTGACCTCAGTCTATGCAAGTGACCATTTTGGGGGTTCCCATGGGTTTGGAATCATAGATTTCTAAAGTTGCCATTGCAGTTAGAAACGACCCCCTCATCGCGCGAACACTGGCACAGGGATCCAGGGAGAAGGGGGTGGTCAGGGTCTCTCTGGGCTCTGGGGGCCATGTGCAGACAGCATTGCTTGTACCTGGTAACACCCAGTGATTTTCCAGGGACTTCCCCATTGCCCACTTACAATCACAGTGACTTACAGGGTGACAGGAGATGGGGCATGTGGACCATTTGCAGGTGGTGAGACAGAGGTCCAGGAGGAGGGGAGGCTTTCCCGAGGCTGCACATTTGTCCTGGGCAGAGCTGGGTCCCTGGTTTGACTCCTGGCCATTTGGGCCCTCATAGATCTCCGATGGAAGGTGGCTACTGGGTAGAGGGCTGGACTCACAGGCGCCCTGGGCTGTGCAGAAGAGCTCTGCTCTGCCGTGTCTGTGCCAGGCAGAGGCATGAGATTGGCAGAGGCCAGGAAAGGAAGAAACATCTCCAGGCCCCATTGCTGTGTCGCAGCATTGCTGGGGGCACTGTTTAACCTGGCTGTCATGGGGGATTTCACCAGATCGACAGCCTGGCTGTTGGGGTGTCTTGGAGCGGGGATAGTTCACTTGCTGAGGTACTGGAAGCTGCCCTTTGGGCTGCTGCTGGGAGAGGGAAAGGTGTCTCAGTTTACAGGCAGCCTTGGTGTCGCAGGGCACCCTCTCCTCCAGGCAGCTGAACTGCTTCCTTTGACCTGGCTGCTCAAAGGCCAGTGGGGCCTCGAAGCCTCAATGGGTGACAGGTGAAGAACTGGCCTCTGTTGGCAAATTGTTTCCTCTAGCACCCTAGGAAAGCTGCAGAGGAAACAGGGGGGGACTCAGGTCTCAGAGCCAAACCCCAGAGCAACGGATTGGCCACTTGGTCCCCCTGAGCCTTGGCCTTCTAATCTAAATGATGGGGGCCCGATGAGACCCTCCCCAAGGCAGCCAGCACTAGGGTCCCCTGCTGTGCTCCAAGCGTCCTCAGTTCTTCGTAGAGTAATTGGGCTGTGTTGTTGGGGGATGCTGGGATGGCCCATGTCACGAAGATTGCTTTGAACCTGGTAGGGCAGAGCCCCACTCTGGATGTGATTCTAGGGGGCAGGGGGTGGGAACAGGGGGTGGTGAACCTGGGGTTGAGGAATGAAAGATGCATGTTGGGGACTGCAAGTTCCCCATGGCCTCCTTTCTGATGGAGGAGAAGCTGAATTTGGAGCCCAGTGTGCTGGGGGCTTGGAGGGGACTAGCAGGCTAGGTGTCCCCGCTCTAAGGGTGAGGAATACTATCCCCTCTTCTTCCATCCTCCAAGCCTAGTGTCTCATGGGGATAATGATAATCATAATAATGGTGACGATGGCCATGTCTAGCAATGTCCCTTCTACTTCTAAATGGACTCAAGGCACAGAGACATTGGCCACCTGCTCAAGGATGCAGGTCCCAATGGCGAGGATAGAGATGCCAAGCTGCCCTGTGTCCTCTCTTGGCCCTCTGGGTCCACGGCATGGCTGTGTCAGGCCTGAGAAAGGAGCTGGCAAGGGGTGGCCAGATGAAGCTCAGCTGGGGCCAGTGGGGTGGTGCATCCACACAGCCCTGCGGTCTGGGCAGTGCCAGGCCAGCGCCGACCAGCCGGCCTCAGAGGAGTGGGCCCATTTGGCAGCCGTTCTGGACTCGGTGGCGAGATGTTTGTCCCCCTCCCACCCCCATCCGGCTATGACAAGTGGGCCTTCAGCAGATATGACAGCCTCGGGTGGGGGGTCCCTGGCCCCTGTCCACGTCTCCACACTTGACTTGCTCGGAGTCCACTGGCCCGAGATAATGCCCCCAATGCAAGTCGGCGGCCGGAACATTGGGTGGACGCTTTGCTTTTTTCCCTTCCTTTTTAATACATTAAACATGCATTACTGGATTTCTACCCAGTTCCTCTGACAGCTGTGGAAAAATAAAGAAAATTCAGTTTGAACTTAAAAAGCCGGGGCTTAATTTATGTCCCGCACCTTTGTCTGCCGGGCCCTTTTCCCTCTTCGGAAGGAAGGGCCCCAGGGAGCGGGAGACAGAGGCCCGGCCACCCCACATGGCCCCGCGGTGCCCGGACCTTAATAGGAGCGCCCAGTGGCCAGCACGGAGGCCAGTTTTCAGATGGAAATAGGACAAACAATGCAATCATCTGTCCCGCAATCTGTTTTGAAGGGAAAAGAAAGAGCGGCGGAGAGGAGAGAGCCGTTTTCTGCCGGGGGAGGTTTCATTCAGGGCGTTTTATAGGAAAAGACAGATGTCATGAATACTGATGCAGAGGGTCTGGGTCTGGGGGCTCCTAATTTTCAGAGCTGTAAAGACAAAGGGTTTTAATAACAGGGAAGCACATGCTGATGGGTGGGTCTTGTAGCTCGTTCTAGTTTCTCTGTCTCTGTGTCTGTTTCTCTCTCTGTCTCCTCCACACTTTTTGGGGGGTGCTGGGGATCGAACCCAGGGAATTTGCACTGACCTACTTCCCCAGCCCACTTTTTATTTTGAGACAGGGTCTCACTAAGTTGCTAAGTTACTCAGAGCCTTCGTACTGAGCTACATTTCCAGCCCTTAAAAACAAAATTTTTCTTTTTTGAGACAAGGTCTTGTTAAGTTGCTCAGGTTGGGCTTCCTTGCAATCTTCCTGCCTCAGCCTCCTAGAGTGCTGGGATTATGGGTGTGCCCCACCCCCCGGCACCGAGAGCCTTCCTTTGGGACACTGAGGAAGAGTCCGCTGTGTGGACGGGCCCCATTTTGTTCACTCGTCCACCTGAGGGTGGCAGAGTGTTTTCTTAATACCCACACTCTTCCTCTGTGGGTGTCTGGGATCCTGGTGAGCTTCGGAGGAGCAGCTCCCCCTACCTGAGACCCCACAGGAGACCCTGGTCCAGTGTGTGGCCACTGCCGTCCCCCAGCAGGGCAGGAGGGCAGGCACAGCCAGCTCACACCTCATTCTGCCTGCAAGCATTGGGTGCTTTCTTCATCCAGGCCTGCAGCTGGTGCAATGGCTCAGCCTTTGTCTCTGACACCTCCCCAAGATGTGGGCCCAGCCGTCCTCCCCTCCTGTGCCGTGGGGGACACCTGCGTTCAGGCAAGCCTTGCACACACCTCTCACTCACGGCAGAGTTAGCTTCAGTCAGTCATCAAGCAATTATTAAATGCCCACAGCGTTCCGAGGCACGTGCCCTAGAGCCACAGCTCCTCAGTGGCCAGAGTCCAGGTGGGCTTCCTGAGCGGGGCCATCAGGAATGGGAGCTTCCTGAAGGAGGGGGGCACAAAGCCAGGTGACAGGGAAAAGGGCCCAGGTGTGTCCTCACTCCAAGCCTGGACAGGGGGCCTATGAGCCACATCAGGAGGCCCCTCCAGATGGGGCAGGGTCGGGGGGAGACAGCCCTCTGGAGGGAACGTGGGTCTTTCCTACCTCCCCATCCTAGCAGATGTCTTAGGGCTCTGGGCCGCAGTCCCTGAATCTGCGGAATCAGTCTGATGAGTCTGTGAAGATGAAGGTGGAGAATCCACAGTGCCCGGCTCCCAGAAAGGGCATCGCAATGAGCGCCCTCTGCCAGCCTGACGCCTGTCTCAGCAGGAGCTCGGGTCACGTGCTGCGTGGGGTCACAGGGGGGCTGCTCCTGAGCTGGGCTCAGAGGCATGCCCAGAGTGCTCCCCTCACCCGCGTGTTCTCCCTCCTTCCCTTCTCATCGCCCCGCCTCCTCCTCCAGGAAGCCTCCCGCCCCTGGCCCCAGGGAGCCCCTCACCAGGCTCCCCTGTTCCAACAAGACGTCTTTCCTCACCGGAGCCAATCTGTGCCCCTGCGCCCTGTGGCCCTGACTTACTGAGTGCAGCGGTGCTGACTGGCACATTCATGTGACTACCAGGGTCACACTGGGGGAATAGCCCAGTGCCCGAGAATGCCTGTTAACAGCTGCAGCCTCAGTGTCACCCACTGTCAACCAGGGCTTGGCTGGGTGTTCTCCATGGTCCTTCCAGCACCCTGATGCCATTGTTTCCAGGTAGGGGTGGCCCCGTGGGGCTGTTGTAGTTTCTGGGAGCAAGTTCACAAGGCTGTGAAGAGGAGGCTCAGGGCTCACAGGAGACCAAGGTCGATTTCTTGTTGATCCCCAGCAGCAGGCCTCAGAGCAGCCCACTGCCTGACTTCCTTCCAGACCTCGGCTCCCCTTGGCGGCCACACCCTGTTCCTTGCAAGTATTTCTGCAACTTTAAGTTGTGTTTCCTTGATGACTGGTAAAATGAAACATTCTATAATCTGTGTTTACTGCCTCTACTTTCCTTTTATGAATTATCCAACTGTAACTCTTACCCACTTTTCTATTATCATTTTTTCTTATTGATTCACAAGAGCTTTTTGTATATTAAGGATATGAAGAAGGATCAGAGTTTGTTCATGAATGACATTTCTTTTTTCCGAAGCAAGCAAATAGAACTTTCTTAAAGGTAGCTGGTGGTTGAAATTCTTAAGGAGTATTTTTCCTCACCAAGCTTCATAATTTTCTTTGCATTTTGCAGTTGCCTGAACACAGAGAGTCCTGGAGCCAAGGGCCCCAGTGTGCAAGAGAGGATGTCTGAGTTCATGTTCTTGGCCAGCAGATCATAGTGAAGAACCGAACCGCAGCCTCCTCCCGACACACAGCCTCTGCTCCCCACCCAATACACAGCCACCTCTTTGGGGACAAGGAGATTTTTCAAACAAAGTTCGCCAAATATGCACATTTTTTTTCCTCCAGGGCAGATGCAAACGATCTTTTCAAATCAGTTTGGAGGAAAATAAATGAGCCCATGCTGGGGCTTCAATAAATCTTTGCACAACCACAAGGGTGAGCTTGGGGCCCGAAGAAGGGCCCAGTGTGTGGCGTATGAATGACACTTAGTGACTGCACTCCCACCTCCTGGCTTCCTTTCTTTCCCTCTCCCGTTCCCCAACCCAATTTAAAATTGAACATTAGTGTTTTAAGACAAAGGGACCTTTGGCATCTCTTCCCTCCTGGAGGAAGTCTCCCGGTGAAATATTGGTCGTGGCTGTGCTCCGCGTGTGACTGGGACCTGTGTCTCCCAGCCAGGGCTGTCTCCAGAAGATGATCCATGTGCCGACCTTCTGCCCAGGGGCGCTGGTCCCCCAAGGGCACTCTCCTGCCTGGCCTGCCATCCCTGAGGGATACCGTATAGTGCCACAGCAACTTGGCTTGGCTGGCACAGGTGCTGCCTTCTGCTGGCTGTCCGCATCTCTGTCTCAACCATTGTCCCAAACGTGAATGGCTGAGCGAGGGAGGCGAGAGGCTCTGAGCTCATCTTTCTTTCACCACAACCCCAAGGATCCAGGGTCCAGTCCAAAGCTCTGCTCAGAAGCCTGAGACTCGGCCCCTCCCTTTACCTGCTGTCCCCTGCCTGTTATCACTATGGAGGACTGAACCAACTGGTGGCTGAGGTAGTCTGACTGGAGAGGACGATCATGCACAATATCAGGGATTTCCGCTTCTAGTTTTGTATGTACATTTACATTGAAAACCCAAAGAATTGCGACCAAACTGTGTATATTTTGAATTTTGTATATATTGATTTTTTTTTTTCTGTAAAAATGACATGAATGATCCCCATGTTCCCAGTATCCCGACACACTCCTTGCAAATGTGACTTTTGTTCCACAAGCAATATTCAAATGTATGTGAGAGGAAGGGAGGACGTGTGGGGGGATGCTGAGGGGACTGAGTGGGTGGGGCTGGCAGAGGGATGTTCTCCAGGATGGCTGGAGAAGGGGCAGCAGCAGGGCCTGGGGGCCAGGGGGCGTGGACTCAATGGCAGAAAGATGTGATTATCCAGGAGCCTATTACACCTTGCACTGTGGATAGTGATCATTGGAAGCTCTGAGCATGGCAGGAATGTGTTTTCATCTGGCCTGGGGAAGGATGAATTCAAAGATAGGGTGGGAAGTGGACCTTAGGTAGGGATTATTATTGTTCCAGCCACCAGGTGCGCCATGCTGCAAGCTGGTCGCTCACTAACTGACGAACTCATCAACCAACTAATGGACCAGTTAAATGACCATCCAACCAGTCCCCCAAACAAACAAAGTCATCTTTCCTTCACCCTCTTCTACTGCAATGCAGGGTGGATTTGGTTTCCTTGTTCACAAGGGCCTTTGGCTATTCCATTTGGGAGTGCATAGCACATCCCATGTTCTGAGAAGGGCCCGGATTGAACATCTCGGTATTTCTTGCTGCCTTCTACCCACAGATGGCCAACATCTGGAGGTGTTCTCAGAATGCAGGAGGAGCTGAGTCTTACAGAAGGACTCAGGGGCTTCCTAAAGACCGCATGTGCACCTCAGAGCAGCATGCATCCTTTCAGGAGTCATAGCTGAGCTCCCATCCTGCTCTCTTGCAGTGACTTCTAGCCTGGATGAGATCTTGGGATCTCAGGGACCTTCCTGAGAACTGGTTTCCTCACCCAGGTTTACCCCAGGGTGACAGTTTCCCCTAGGAGGACACTACTGCTGCAGAGATGGCCGACAGTGGAAGCTCCTATGGTTCTCATTTATATAAGAAAACCAAGGCTTGGCGAAGTTGAGTGACCTGCCCAGGGTCATCCAGACAGCCCAAAGGAAGGCAGCCTGTCTGAGCTCCAGAGTGGGAGGCTCTCTCACAGGGCCATCAGCAGACAGCTTGTGTGTCCCAGTTGGGAGCCTCCCCGCTGCATCTGACACAAAGGCTTGTCTCATGGCGTCAGGCTGGTTTTCCAGCTCCAGGCTGGCTCAGGGGCTCATCTTGTTTGTTGGACCTGTTCCCAGAGCAGAGGTGGCTGGGCTATTAGCAACACAAGGAATCTGGGCTCCACCGCCCACCTACACATCCATTCATCCATGTATCCATCATCCACGCACCCAGCACTTGCTCATCCATCCATCCATCCTCCATCCTTCCTCCATCCTCTATCAGTCCATCTGTCTACCTACCCATTCATCTATCTGTCCATTCATACATTCATATACATGTCTGCCCATCCATCTATCCATATGTGTATGTGTATATATACATATATTCATCCATTGTTCATATATATATATATATCTCCACATATTCATCCATTGTTCATATATATATATATCCACCCACACATCCATCCATCCATCTACATATTTATTTCCAGAGCTTGGCTTAGCACACACCAGGACTGCATGAGCAGAGTCACCGATGGGCCTTGTGTCGGCCACTCTTGTGTCCCACCCACAGTGTCTCACTCACCATCATGGCAGACCTTTCCTGTGAGCCCAGACACCTATGACAACCGGCTGCATGCAGGTAGAGTTTGGCAGCACCTCCTAGACCACAGCGATGGAGCTGGTGGGTAAAGACGACTTTTTCTCTCAGGCAGACACCCGGAAGCCATTGCCTACATGGCAGCCCTAGGTACTCACAGCAGTGCCAGCTTGGATTGGCTCATCTTCCTGCCCTGTCTCATCCCATCTTGGTCCCTTTTCTGAGCCTGGTCCCCAAAATATACCACCTGCCCAAGCCCTTTCTTTGGACTCAGTCAGACCCCAAAGCACATGGAGACATTTTCGAGATTCTGTTGATTTAGAACAAGTAGGATTATAGAGCAGGAAAAGGCAATTCATCAATTTATAGTCAGAGTCTCCTCATTTATTTGTTCATTCATTCATTCATTTAGGTTCTCAGGTTTCAGTTCTGTCAGGCCTGTAGTAATACTTGTTCTGTGCTTCATGTGACAGCCTTGTGGCCAATGCTGTCTTGGTTACTCAGAGCAAAGAGGCAGGAGAGTGATTTAGGGGCAGACAGCTCTGGGTTTAAATTTAGGCTTAGTTTGCAGAAGTGAGATTTGGATCTGTCATTTCTTCCCCCAAGCCTCAGTGTCCTTATCTGCAAATGGGTATAAGAATCCATCTGAGGTAGTAGAGAGATCTCCAAGCTTTGGCGGCTGAGCCTGGCCTGCAGGGAGCATGCGAGGGACTGTCACTCAGTTGAGTGGGCAACAGCGGTCTTGAGCTGTCAGACTGCTCCTGGGGCTTGGCGCCCCATCCTGGGGCCTGCTGTGGTCCCTGAGGTTGCCTAGGGCGTCCCTTGGCCTTGAAAATGGCCAAGAAAATCAGCTGCCTGCAGCGCATTGGTTAGGAACTCAAAGAAACAAACACCTTGGTAGCCAGGAAGGGACAGGCACCCTCCCCTCCCCTCCCCGCAGGGCTGACAGCAGGCCCCATGTGGGATCAAAAGCGTTTGTGGGGCGATTAGCCTCGCCCTGGCTGGATGAGACATTTCCTTGGGAAAAATGTCGCTCCTTTATGCACTCGTCAGCTGGTTATGAAATGAGGACCTTTGAGCGGCTTAAAGAAACCCACCGGGTCTTTGGAAATCCCTGCCCGCCCGCCCTCATTCAAGTCCCAACAGCATCTCCCTGCCGACGGCTCATGAGTCACAGAGCCTAAATTTGGGACTTTCATACGCCCGGAATCCGATTTAAAGATAATGAAAACTTTCCAATAGGAAAACTGCCTGGATCCTGAAGATGATGGGCTAAGCCTCTCAGGCAGGGCTGCCCTGTGGGGCCCGATGGGGAATGTGGGTCACCTCCCCCACAGGCCTGGGGAGCATCAGGGATCTTTTCTAGGGTCTGGGGTGGGCTCCAATTCTTGAAGGAATGGGTCCAATCTGCTTCTCCTTTTCTTTTCGTATCATCAGTTCATGTTAGCTACCTTTTAGCCAAAGCTTCCTGTGTCTTATTTCTGTAGGTAGAGCTCCCATGATCTATAAGGGCAAGACACGGGGATCACACCCACTTTATAGATGGAGAAAGTGAGGCCCAGGAAGATGAAATAGCTTGCTGAAAATGGGAAGTTGAGGGCTGAGGCTTGAATCTGCAGGGCCTATGTGTCAGAGTCTTTCTCTAACTCCTGTTGCTCCCTGACTCCTGTCCCCAGCCTTCGAGGTCTGAGGTTCAAGCTGAGCAGGGTGAGCATGAGGGAGTCTGGCTGGTGGCTGGGTTGGCCTCCACAGACCTGTGCCCCGCTGCTCGCTTTCATGGGCTGCCAGCTCTCACAGCCCTGGTCCTGAGCCTGGCAGGGTCGCTCGGGGACACGGGCCCTCATTCCTGGACAGAGAGCCTGAGGTGGGAGGCAGCGGGGTTCCCCCGCACGCCTCGTCCTGCAGATGGTTCCCCACCACCCAGGCTGACCAGGAGCTGTCCTGCCTGGTGCCAGCCAGCCCAGCCTTGTCTGGCTTGCCCGTGCCAAAAAGCCCATTTGACCGAGCCCATCTGTTTGCCCACAGAGTCCTGCGGTGTCCTCTGGCCCCTGGCCCAGTTGGTAGTTCAGGAATCCTTGAGCTCCATCCATGGCACTTTGTTCCTTTTTCTCATCCTGCTGGTGAGTGCAGGTAAGTACAGATCTCAGGGAGCATCAGGTCTGGACCTCCCAGGCTGCACAGATGGGGAAACTGAGGCAGTGGGGAGGTAGGATGCAGGTGAGTCCTGTGCCCTTCCAAGTCCCTGCTGACTAAGCTGTTTCCCCAAGAAACTTGTGTCCATGTGGGCTGCATCACACAGGACCCTTGGGCTCTGCCTCCGTGTCCACCAGCCCAGAGAGCTGGGGGTGGTTAGAACCAGCCCTTGGGATCAGCCACTGCCTGCCCTGTAGGGGCCTCGTGTTAGTCTCACACACAGGGAACTCTGTCCTTGTCTTAGTCTGTTTGAGCTGCAGAACAAAGTACCCTGTGTTGGGGGCTCACGAACAACAGATGTTTACCTCTCTCAGGCCAGAGTGTGGAAGTTGAGATCAAGGCACCAACAGATTCAGTCAGGGAGGCTGCTTCCTGGTCCCGGAGGGCATCTTCCATCCCTGTACTTACAGGTGGAAGGGGCAGGGAGCCCTTGGGGCCTCTGCTGTAAGAGCACCGATCCTATTCACAAGGGCTTCACTCTCAAGACCTCATCACCTCCCAAATGCAGCCCCTCCTAACACCCTCACTGGGGGGCAAAGATTTCAACTCATGGATTTTGTGGGGACACATGAAGTCCACACAGCCTCTTCCCATCTTTGTCTAGAAGGTAGTTGGTGCTTCCTGGTATGTGTGGGGTTACTATAGGAAAGGGTCCACTATTGTCCTGGACCTCCATTCACAGAAGACCAGAGTGAGGCTCAGAGAGGGAAGTTCATCCCTTAAGATCACATAGCATGTGGCCAGGTAGCACTTGCATTTTTTGTTGAGGGGATGGGGATTTTCACCTGGATGAGAGCTGGGATGCGGGATAATAAGGATGGAGAGGGTGTGAGTCGCAGAGCCTAGGGTGGCCCCCATGAGCCCGGCCCCCTGGCGTTTACACCCTGTATAATCCTTTACCCTTAAGAGTGCTCAGGACCTATGACTTCTTCAGACAAACAGCTGAAAAGGCGACAGATGTGCTGCTCTGGGCTGGACCCTGTCCTGCAGCCAGACATGCCTAGGCAACCACAGGCTGGCTCGAGGAGCTGCAGGGGGCTCCCAGCCACCAGCCACCAAGAAGTTGGGGTCCTGGGCCTCACATGCATGGGGGGATAAATCCTGCCAGTAGCTGGCATGCATGTGGAGCAGATTCTCTCCTAGTCAAGGCTTGGAAGGGAGGCACTGTCCACAGACCTTGACACAGCCTCAGGGGACCCTGGTACCGGCCCACACAGTGCGAGACTGAGTGTGTGCAGCTTAAGTCAATGCCTTTGGGTGATTCGTTATGGAGCATGGATGACCAGTACAGGAGGTACAATAGGAAGTTCGGGTGCCTGTGACATGGCCCGGTGGAGATTGTCCTAGAAGAGCTGCAAAAACACCACTCAGGGCAGTGACAGCTAATATTTTTGGACCTTCTGGGCTGGTGTGATTCAACTGGTGTGCTGATTCATCTAATCCTCAGGCAGCCCGAAAAGGTAGCAGAGAATTATTGTTTTTTCCATGTCACAGGTTGAAGAAGTGGAGGCACAGAGAGGTTAAGTAACTTGGCTAAGCTTACACAGCTAGTGAGAGCTAGAGCTGGGATTTGAACCCAGGTCACTTGAACCCAAGCCTGTCTACAGAGAGGCAGACAACAAGACTGCAAGACAAGATATGGAATAGGTAGGAGGCTGGAAGGGGTCGAGTGGGTGCTGGGTGAGGACCTGACACTCCCTACAGTGGTTTTGCTCAGCTGGGGACCTTTCCTTCCGCAGTCTGGCTGGGGAAGGAAGGAAGGAAGGAAGGAAGGAAGGAAGGAAGGAAGGAAGGAAGGAAGGAAAGCAGGCAGGCAGGCAGAGGCAGCACCAGCCTGGCTTCCCCGCTTGGGGCTTGTCATCCCTGAGGCATCTGTAGGCACCTGTGGGGGTGGGCACACAGCTGTCCCCACCCTCCTCAGAAGCAGCTCCTGCATGCTGTGGCTCTGTGTCCCCCCAATCCCTGGGGGACCCCAAGTACCCACCTGACTTACCAGACCCCAAAGGCAGCAGCCAGGGCATTCTTTCTGTGGAGCACACTGGCCTGCCTTGATGGTTCCAGGATGTCTCAGAGGGGAGCAGGGGTGGGTACTGTGGAGAGCCCCCGATGACCATGGAGCTGGGGCCAGGCAGCAGTGGCTGTGGCCTCCAGCTCTGTTCTCCTAGGACCTCACCAAGCTGTTCCTGTGATGCCCCTGTCCTTCCCTTGGGGATAAGGAGCTCGGCCCAGCTGCCCTGGCAGTTTCTTTCTACTCTGAGGCTGCCTCCTGTGTTCTGCAGCTTGAGGGGCAGGAAGATGAGGGGTGTGCTCCCCCTAGGTAACCAAGGGCACCACATTCTTGTTTCCTCTCCTGCTCCCATACCCTTCCCAGATGACACCCCGTTACTACCAGAAATGGGGCTGCTCGACACAGGGGATAAGATTGGAGGAGACAGGAGCAGTTCCAGAGTTAGGTTTCTCATAGGAGAGGGAAAGGCCATTGAATGGGGCAAAGCGGGCTTACAGTCCCAGGGAGCCAGGATCTCAAAGACAAGGTGTGTGGGCCAAGCTGTGCCTCGGAGCATAAGGTGCCAATGCGAGCCACTGGGGTGGCCTCAAATCTTTCTGTAGTTGTATTTAAAGAAAAAAAAAAAAAGCTGAGGCTGTAGCACAGGGCTGTAATTCCAGCACTTAGGAGGCTGAGGGAAGAGGATTGCAGGTTTGAGGCCAGCTTGGGCAACTGACTGAGACCCTGTGTCAAAATAAAAATTTAAAGAACTAGGACTGGAAGTCCCATTTGACCCCGCTATTCCACTGCTGGGGATCTTCCCCAAAGAATTAAAAGACTCATACCACAGTGATATATGTGCGCCCATGTTCATAGCAGCACAGTTTGT
>NW_004624767.1:17734274-17815863 GCF_000247695.1 Heterocephalus glaber | reverse complement strand
AAAATATAAAAAAAATAAAAATTTAAAAAGACCCAGGCTCAGGTGGGGAGCACGTGCCTAGCAGGTACACAGCCCTGATCCAAACTCCAGCACTGGGGAGAAAAGTCTTTGACACCTGTTACATCTCAATTTAAATTCAATACATTTTAAGTGCTCGGGAGCCACAGGTGACAAGTGGTCACTGTCGTGGATGGTATTGTGTGACATCTCTAGGAGGTCAGAACCAGATAGGGCTAAGCCCTACCTGGTCCATCAATTGCCCTTGTGACTTAACTATGGCAGCCCAGGTGCTGATCAAAGAGCTTTATGCATATCAATCCATCCAATCTTAAGAAGTAGAGCATATTACCATCCTTATTCTTTTAGTTGACAAAAAGTAGCCTCAGAGAAGTTAAATAGTTTGCCGGAAGTCACACAGCTATTGAGAGGCGGGGCCAGGACCTGAACCCTGAGTTTCGTTTGTTAGAGGTGCTTTGTCAACTCTTTCATGAAGTCTGATCATTAATCGATCCCAGAGCAGCTCCCGGGAATGGAGTTGAGCCATGGAGCATCTCCTGCCCTGGGAATTCACTGCGCCACAGCCAATGTTTATTAGCTGTCAGCTCCGTGCCAGCAAAAGGGCAGCCCAGGGCAGCCCTGGAACTTTCCTCCCAGGACTGGCTTTTCCTCACCTTCCCCTGGAGCCCTTTCTCACTGGCTGGGGCCCCCAGGACCCCAGTGGGCGGGGCTCCCCGCCCCAGTCTCCGCCCCTTCGGCCTCATCCTAGTGCTCCAGTTCAGGCCCAGCCTCTGGGCTGCCCTGGCCTTGCTACAGGTAGAGGCTGGGCCTGTGGCCATGGCAGAGGGCAGCTGCCCTTCCTTCCCCAGTGCTGGGTGGGAGTTTTACCCAGAGTCCTCCATTGTGGAACCCAGCAGCAGTGTGGCTGAGTCCATCCTCATCTGATTTGCATTTCCTTAACCACAAGGCTCAGCCTCTGCCCTCTTCCTTATTTTATTCATCAACAAGGGTGCAAACGAGCTTCTAAAGTAGAGCTTAAATATACACCTAAGCAATGTGTTCACACCTCAGGGGCTGCTCCACTGTGTCACCTGCTGTCCACACCCCAGTGACCACCACCGGCATCGAGGTATGGATCCCTGTCAGCCCAGGTAATGTGCTAGGTCCTACCTGTCCGCAGATTTCTTCAGCTTGCACTCCTTCAGCATGGCCCCTTTCTGTCGGCTTCTCTCAGGCAACACAATCATTTTGAGATTCATTCATATTGTGGTGTACATCAAAGATTTGTTCCTTTTTATAAATTGCTAAGTCACCCACTTTGTGTGAATTTGCCACGGTTAGTTTATTCATTCACTTTTTGGGTGGACATCTGAGGTGCTCTAGACCCGGGCAATTTTTCTTTTTACAGTCCTGGAGATTGAATGCAGAGCCTTCATACTGAGCTACATCCCTAGCCCTTTTTATTTTTTATTTTGAGACAGACGCTTGCTAATTTTCCCAGGCTGGACTTGAACTTCCAATCCTCCTGCCTTAGCCTCCCAGAGTGCTGGGATTACAATTGTATGCCACAGCACCCTGGTGAACTTCGCTGAACTGGGCTATTATTAATGAAATGTCTGAGCACCTCAGCACCCATCTCTGTCCAGAGCTGGAAAGTCAGGCGTCTTCACTGTTGAACTGTTGGGGAAGCACCCTCGAGTTCCAAAGAGCTCTGTCTCCTGCCTCCTTTTACCCTTCCAGTGCCAGGCCTGAGAGTTCTGGCTCCCTGACCTTCCCACCAATGTGGGCAGTGCTCAGTGCTAGGCATTTTGGCCATTCTGGTGGATATACTGCAAATATGGCTTACCCATATTCCCCGAGGTGAGCGAGGTTGATTGCCTTCCCATAGACTGGGTAGACCCCTGGTCAGGAGGTGGCTGCCAGGCCTTCCAGAGTTTCCGTCTTTTTCCAACTGGCCTTCGGAAGTCGTTTCTGGACCCCAGTGACAAGTCTTTTGTTGGTTGGCATATCATGAATCTCTCCATTCACCCGCTGGCTTGCCATCTCAAGCTTTTCTTTGCCTTTTTTGATTTCTTCTAATATTTTTGGCCTTTAAAAAAATTAACCTTTTTTTCCCTGAGATTAGCAGAGACTCACTTGGGGTTATAAGAAATAACAAGAAGATATCCTGTGCAGTCTTTACCCAGGTCCCCACAACGGGACATTTGGCAGCTGTTGCTTCTCCATTCTCCTCTTCTTTTCTTCCTCTTCTCCCTCCTCTTCTTCTTTCGCCTCACCTCCCCCTGCCCTTATCCTTTTTTTCCTTCTTTTTAGGTACTGGGGATTGGCAAGCACTCTTCAACTGAGCCACATCTCCAGCCCAACATCTTGCAAAACGAGGAGACAATATCACACCCAAGCTATTGGCAGCCAGGTTGCCAGTTGATAGAACATTTCCCTCACAGCAGGATCGACCCCTCATGCTGTGTTTTTGTAGTTCCAACTGTCTTCCACCCGTCCCCACCTCACCTCATCCTTAACCTCTGGCACTTACTAATCTGTTCTCCATTTCTATGAATTTGCCATTTCAAGGTTGTTATAGAAGTGGAATAATATATTAGCCTTTTTTGCTTAGCATAATTCTTTAGAAATCCATCTAGATTGTTGTATGTATCAATAGTTCCTTTCTTTTCATTGCTGAGTAATATTCCACAGTATAGGTCTTGACATAGTTTGTTTAATAATTCACCGGTGGAAGGACATCTGGGTTGTTTTCTAGTTTGTTTCTATTATGAATAAAGCTGTTAGAAACATTTGTGTACAGGTTTTGCTATGAACATGCCTTTATTTCTCTTGAGTACAATGCCCACAAATTCAATTGCTGACTCGTACAGTTCTATCTATCTATCTATCTATCTATCATGTATCACGCAGAGGGCTAAATCCAGGGCCTCATAAATGCTCAACAGGCTGTCACTGAGCTACACCCCCAGCCATCATATTTTTTAAAAAACATTGCCAAACTGGTTTTCAGCATAGTGGCCCCATTTTATACCCTCACCAGCTATGGATGAATGACCCTATTCTGGCACATTCCAGTAGGTATTCGGTGTCCTTATTTTTTATTTTAGCTTTTCTGATGGGTAATGAGTGGGATTATCTTATTGTGGGTTTAACCTGCCTTTCCCCAGTGGTTCATGATGCAGAGATCATCCTATATGCTTCTTCACCATCTGGAGATTTCTTTGAGGAAAGTGTCTCTTTGTGTCTTTTGCCCAGGTTCTAATTGGATTGTTGGCTTTTCCAGTGTTGAATGTTGAGAATCTGTCCTAGAGCCGAAGTGCTTGTCTGAAGTGTGGGTTCGTACCTCATGGACAGTTTCGCCCAGTCTGTAGCTTGTCCTTTCATACTCTTGAAGGGTTCACTGGTAGAGCAAAGGTTTTTATGTTTTTAAAGTTGGTTCACCAAGCTTTGTTTTTATGGCTAGTACTTTGGGTGCCAAATCTAGATATTACTTGGCTCTGGATCCCGAAGATTTTCTGGGGTGTTTTCCAAAAGTTATATAGTTTACACGCACACAATCCGTTAGGAGTTAATTTTTGTACAAAATGTGAAACTTAGGTTGGGGCTCACTGTATTGCCTGTGAGGGTCCAGTGGACCCAGCACCACTCATTGTGAATGTTGCTTTTCCTCCATGGAGTTGCTTTTGTTTCTTTGTCAATAATTAGTTGGGCACATGTGTGTAGGTTTAGTTCCATACCCTGTTCTGTTTCCTTGGTTGACATATGGATTGTATGCCCATGCCAGGCAGTTCTGATTCCTGTGTTGATTGTTATTTGATCATACCTGACTGTCATGGGGTGCAGAGCCCAAGGATGGCCTGTGGCTGGGTCATCTCAACTGAGGGAGGCCGAGTTCCACCAAGGCCAGGGTGCAGCTCCAGCCTCTGCTTGCTGGGAGGGGAGCTGTGCATGTGCAAGGCCGGAGACAGGGGACTAGGGTAGCTGGGCCAGCAGTTGGGGCCTTGGGCCCAGAGCCCTGATTGAGCCTCCAGGCTGTGGCTGCCATGTGAAGGTTTGGAGAGGGAACCGTTTCCGAGCTGGGGAGGGGTAGCTCACACATATCAGCCCCATCAACAGTGGCTACGCTGGGTGTCTGCAAATTTCTCCATCTCCAGCCTGCATCCGGCAGCACTGAGCTCCCAGGGGAATTCAGCTGCGAGGGGCCCAGATTCGAATTGTCTTTGGGAGACAAGAATGAGACAAGCCACTTTGAAAGCTGTCAGGGGGCCTCAGAGGGCTCTCAGGCCTCCTTCCTTCTCTGATTGTTCTCAAAAGGCAGGACCCTTCCATCTGCAGCACTAGGCTCTGGCTTTGCCAATGCCGACGCCCACCCCCCATGGCGCAGGCTGGGCCCGGCCGCTTAATGCAGCTCTGCCAGGCCCTATCAACAGACCTTTCTCAGCTGGTAGGAGCTGTTTTCTTTTCCCCTCTAAGAGGTTTGTTCCTGGTCATAAATTCTGCAGGCCCAGTCGGCTGGGCTAGGCTGGGAAGTACACATTGGTAAACACTGTAGTTAAAACCACACTTCACACTGGAAAAGGCAGTCCGGACAATGGGGCCTTGTCCCCGGCAGCAAATCTGACAGCCACCTTCTTTAATTCCTTAACCTTGCTGCAGGCTTGTATGAAATTGGACCCATTCTCCAGGGTCCATCAAACGTGCATTTAAACGACTTCATTAGTATCTGCCTCTGATCCCCAACCGCCGGGCAGATCCAACAGTCATTTGGGTGAGGCCAGCATGGTTTTCTATCTGGTGGGCATCTAAAACTCCTTGACAAAGTTCCTTTTAAAATTTACTTCCTTTGTTCCGTCTTCGTCTTCTGTTGAGATCTTTAGTGGTCAATGTACTCCAAGATGACTTGAGGACAAAAATCCCGTCTAGCCCAGACAGTAAATCTAGCTTCCATTCAGACCAGTTAAATGCGTGCTTTATGCCTATTGTCACGGGCTCTCCAAAAGCGCCTACGCCTTTAAGGGTTTCCTACAATAAATTAAACCCATCACACCAGAGTGGAAGGAAAGAGGGACGGCCCGGCTGCAACGAGGAGGACTAGCGTCAGCCACTGATGGGCAGGCTGTGCCACAGCCATCAAGGACAGGCACTCACTATCCTGAACCTTGGGCCTTGTAATGTTTGAGAGTCATTTGCCATGGGCAGAAAACCCAGCTCAAAGTGGATTGAGTCAAAATTTATTGGCTTGTGAACAGTAAGTCGGGGTAAATCCTGTCCTGGACCAGGGTCTCAGGGCCCAGGACCTGGTCCTTCTGTCTCCACGTCCTCAGGCTCTCCTGGCCTCTGTTGACTCCCTGTCTGGCTCTCTACTTGAGTTCACAAGATGGTGGCAGCAGTGGGAACCTCTTGCATCAGGGAAGAGCAAGAGCCTTTTCCCAGCATTCCCTAGCAAAAGCCTCATTGGTTGGGATTGGACTACATGGCCATCTCTGACCAATCAATGAGGGCTGGGGCTGATTGGTTTATTCTGGGTCACATGCTGTACCTCTGGCAAGTAGGAGGAACCTTCACCCAAAGGGCATCTCCTCAGAAAAGTGGGTTATGGTTCCCAGAGCAGGGTAAATTGATGCTGGGTATGGAACAACAGACACTAGCTATGGTCTGACCAAGGCCTGAGACTGAAGCCCAGGCTTGAGTCCCAGGGCCTCTCTGTACTCTTCATTGTAGTTTTCTTTGCTCCAGCTTGTGATTTTGTCATGCTGTCAACACCGAGAGGCCTCCCTCTCATGTGCAACTCTGACAGATTCCTGATGCCTCCCTGGCATTTCCCCAAGAGGTATTGGATGTACGGAGGGAGTGTGGAGTTCTCTGGTGCAGAGACTGCCAACAATCAGAGGGTTACATCCACCAGTGATGATGGTTCCAGCAGGAATGGGAACCAAGGAAGGGGAAGAATACCTATGACTTCAGCAGATGTTTTGAATCTGTCTCTGGCCACAACTAATCCAGTAAAAATGGCATTGTGGGGTGTGGGAGAGATGGAATCCCCTGGCTCTCTTATTGTCAAAAGCATGGTTTGGGCAATCTGTTGACCCAGCTAAAAAAAGATGTGCCCAGCCTCCTTTGTGGGTGTGGTGACAACATGACACAATTATGGCCCATGGGATATAATAGAGGTCATGGACAGAGCTTCTGCAGAAACTCCTTTATAAGCTGACAGAATGCTTTGGCCCTTTGGGTCTTCCTGCCCCACACAGAGGTGATGGCAATGTGCAAGAATTCCTGTTTGCCAGTGTTGTCCATGCTTAACACAGACTTCCCTTTTTGGCTAATCTGAGGCCTTTTGCTTTCATTTACACTTCCTTGATTTCTAAGGAGGTTGTGATGTCTGTTCTGGTCTCTTTCTCCGTCTTTTGAGTCTTTGAACTATTTATTCATTTTTCATCTTTGTTGTTGATATGTAGAAGTTCTTTACACTTTGTGGCTACGAATTCTTTGTCAATGATAATCATGACATAGATCTGCCTTCTCTGGGCTGGTCTTTCACTTTTCCTGTGGTATCTCCTGTTATGAAGTTATAGTAAAATGTATCAATCTCGTTTGTGCTTTTTGTGTTGATTTAATACATCTTTCCTTGTTTCTATGTCATCAAGATATTCTCTTAGGTTTATTGAAGCAGGTTTTATGGATTCTTTGTGCCTATTTAGATCTTTGATTCAATTGGAATTTATCTCTTTTTGCAGATGCGAGGAAAAAGTTTGATTTTATCTTGTTTTCCTCTGTAAGTTGCTTGTTCCAGATCCACATATTGAATATTTTTTCTGTCTATGGTCACATCATCCTGAATATGCCTGATCTTGTCTGAGTATTTTTCTTTGTTTTCATTTTCTACAGTTGTTCATGGGCTGATCAAAATATATGGTGAATATTTACATTTAAAAAATTATTGCAGTAAAGACACATTGCCCTTAATCACTCTTAAAATACTCCCCCACTTTGAACACACTTATCCCATCGTTCTTGCCACTTTCTGAAGCAGTTGTGGAAATCTTGTTTCATGAATGTCTTTATGAGGTGTGATTAAAAAAATATGGTAAATGCTGCTACTGAGTGCCATCCAGCGGAAGGCAGGCTCACAAAAACATCATGATGCGCCCTCATCCACTTTATTCACTGGATCTGACACTGTGGGACTTCAGGCTCTTCTTCCCCAAAAGCCAAATGACCATGACAGGTAAGCCAAATGACCTCAGAACTTCGAGGCAGCCATGTCAACATAATTAAAGACCTCAAAAGAAGAACTTCTAGCGGGGAATTTAGCTCAGTGGTTCCGCCGCCTGCCCTGCAAGTACAAGGACCTGAGTTCGATCCCGGTACCAAAAAAAAAGAACTTCCAGAACTGCTTCAGGAAATATGATGAAATGATGGGATAAGTAAGTATGTTGAAAGCTAGGGGAAGTATTTTGAGGGGATTAATAGCAATATGTCTTTTATAATAATAAAATTTTCAAAAAATTAAAATATTCACTGTATTTTCACTCATATCTAGTATTCTTATTTATCATTTCCATAAAATTTGTGTCTGTCTTCTATCCCACCCACTTAATCCTGCACTGATATCACACAATCTTAATTGTAATTGTTTTATGGCCAGTATTTTTCTCTAGTGTGACTTTTTTGCTCTCCCCTTCTTACTACTTCCTCTTCCTCTTCTACTGGATCTTTTGTCTTCAAGGTCATCTGTTGAGCCTAGTGCCTCTCATATTCTCTGCTGTTCTCGTAACTGTTAGGATCACCTCGTCAAGGGCCACAGCGTAGCCCTTGGAGTTTTGTTTAGCTTTGCCTTGAATTCATAAACTCCCCAGAGCAGAACAGTCTTCCTTACGACCCTGACCCCTCCTTCCCACGAACACAGGGAATCAATCGCCTCATTTGTTTAGTGCTTCCTTTATGTCTTGCAGTGAAGAGCTAGAATTTCCTCCATAAAGAATTTACATTACCTTTCCTGGACTTGTTCCTAAGTACTGGTTCATAATCTGATGCTATTTTAAATGTTGTATCTATGTTAACTACTTCATTTTTTGTTTGTTTGTTTTTTGAGACAGGGTCTTGCTATTAATTCAGGCTGGTCTTGAACTTGGGGCAATCCTCCTGCTTCAGCCTCCCAAGTGCTGGGCAGGCATGTGCCACCACACCTGGCTAAGTACTTTATTTTTAAAAATTAATTTTATTAGTGTATTTTAGATATACATAATGATTATATTCATCATAGGGAATTTGTACCTGGACATAATATAACTTGATGCTTTTTTTTCTCCCAATCCCCTCCCTTCCCTTTAACTTCTCTTCCCCTCTTTATTTACCAAAGCTTGGTTTCCATTTTTTTCCTTCCAGTCTCTTTTTTTTCTTTTCCCTTCCTTCTTTTCCCCTCCCCCTCCCATGTTCCTCTTTAAATGTTGTCTTTTAAAGTGGCCTTTTTGGATTGTTGTTAATGAATAAGAATATGATTTAATCTCTTAGATTTTCTTGGAAGAAAACAGTTTGTTCATGAATAATGGCAAATGGGCATAGCTAAATGTCAGTACATAAATAGAATTCCAAAAAAATTCAATTAAATACAACATATGCACAAAAAGCAGGAAAGATAGGGGGGCAAGGAAATATGTAGAACAGAGAAACAAAATGGAATCCAAATGTATAATGTTAAAGAGTTAAACACTGAGAGAGAGAAGAGGGAGAGAGAGGGAGAGAGGGAGAGTGATCTAATCTGCTATTAACAGGTGATGCACTGTAAATATAAAGACACAAAGAGATCAAAAGGAAATAGATGGAAGATGATATACCATGAAAACAATAGCATAAGAAAGTTGAGGTTGTATTAAAATTGAACAAAATAAGCTTTTAGACAATTTGTAATAACTGAGGTGAAAAGGGATATTTCATAATAACAATAAATAATCAATGTAATAAATTTTGTTTAATAAACAGCAAAGGTACATTTGTAAGGAAGAAATGATAGTCAAAATATGCAAATGCCTATTAATAAATCTTTGACACGAATGAAGTAAAATTGTAGGGAGAAAAATAGATCTACAAACATCACCAGAAGTTTTAGTACTCATCTCTTAGTAATTGATGTAATGAGACCAAAACTGAGACAAGGATGGAAAATATGAGCATCATTTTTAATCACCTTGACTGAATTGATATTTATAGAAATCTATGCCCCGAAAGACAGGATACACACTTAGTACTGTTCACTATGAAATATATTTATATCTGTCTCTATCTCTCTCTCTCTATATATGAGCATAAATGAAAGTTTTTACTGTCCTTACCTTTCTTCCTCTGTATGTGATATTTTTACTGGTTTGATTATAATCTCCTTGACATAGTCGTCTTCAGATTTATCCTGCTTGGAATTCGTTAAACTTCTTGGATTTGTGGGTTTATGGTTTACATCATATTTGGAAACATTTTAAACCATTATTTCTTCAAATATTTTTCTGTTTCTCTTGTATGAATGATCTTTTGCCACAAACATATTTACCCTCAAACTTAGTGGCTTAAAAATAATAAGCATATTATTTCACAAAGCTCTTGGAGGAAGGAATCTGGGAAGAGCTTAGCTGGGAACCTCTGGTTTAAGTTTGTCAGAATAAGGTCACCTTCATGGTATTAGGTAAACAGCAGTCATCTGCATATCGGTTCTTCACCCCATGGATTTCTTCAGGGGGATGACGGAGGACTCTGGCCATGGCAGTGGCTTCCCCTAGAATGGTCTGAGAGAGGAAGCCAGAAGCCACACGTTTTCTATGACCTCATTCAGAAGTCCCACTTTGCTGTTGCCATTGTGTTTTGGTGACTCTCAAGGTGGGAGGGAGTTTCCAAGGATGTGAATACCAGAAGGTGGAGCCCCTGGGGCTATCTTGGAGAGGGGCTGCTACACCCCATCCCTTTCTCCTCTGCCTCTGGCTTCTGATTCTGCATACTTGACTTTGGCCTGCAAAGCAGTGAAATTGCTTTCCCAGTCTTTTTTCCTCAGTGCTTCATTTTGGATCATTTCTAATTGCTATGTCTTCAAGTTCCCACATTTTTCTTCTAGAATGTCAAATGAGTTTTCCGTACCATCCATGAATGTTTTATTTCAGATAATGTACTTTTCCTTTCTAGAAGCTTAATTTGGTCATGTTGGTTGATAGTCTTGATTTTATGTGCACTTATTCTACCCATTAGTGTGAGAGAACTGTAATTGTGGGTCTGTTTATTTTTTCACTTGGGTTAGTTTTTGCTTAATGTGTTTTGCAAACCTCTAGCTCTGTGCGTATACATTTGGGGTGTAGACTACATTTAGCTGGCTTTAATATTATATCTTTTCCTATCCTTTCACTTTAAATCTGGGTGTGTATTGCATCTAAAGTGGGCCTCCTTTCCTTTCTTTTTTTACCTTCTTCCCGCTCTTCCTTTCTCTCATTCTCTCTCATTCCTTCCCTCTTTCTTTCCTTTTTTTTTGCCCTACTGGGGATTGAACCCAGGGTTTTCTCACTGGCCTACATTCCTAGCCCTTTTTGTTTTTTATTTTGATACTCACTAAGTCACTAACTGGTGGGCTGGGCTGGAATTCGTGATCCTCCTGCTTCAGCCTCCCACAGTGCTGGGTGAAAGGGGCTCTTTGTATACAGCATCTATTGGGTCTCAATCTTTTATCCAGTCTGACAACATCACAGCAGAGTTTCGACTGGAACTTAAACCTCTCCCTGAGCCAAAATTGCCACAACAGGTCCTGTGTCCCATTCCTTCAGTTATGGTCTCACTCAGACCCATCTTCAGGCCACTCTTGAAGTTTTTCCTTCTTTACAAACATAACTAACTTGACACAGTCCATTTTGCATCCAAAAGGGATCAATCAGGAACCACTTAACCAGGCACATCAGAGGAGACATTTTCCCTTTTGAAATTGAAACGAATGTCCCAGAAACTATAGGAGATTTGCCCTTGAACTACTTGGCAGCTTGTACCTATGTTAAAAAAATAATACAAAGTCCTGTGAACCTTTTCCCACATCATCAATGCTAGCAGAATGAGCACAATTAAAAGAGGTTTAGAAATGCTTTACCAAAGAAAGCCCTCACAGCCTTCTGCCTGGTGTAAGGCTGAAAGGGGCAAAAGGGGAAACTGAGCTTGAGCCAAGAGTAGAATATCAAAGGCTGCAAGTCCCCTGCCGCCCGAGGTGCTTGTGGTCCCCATCTGGACTACTGGTGCGGCCCCCAGGAAACCTCCCCCAACAGGCTGGGAAGGGTGGTGGGTGGGTCCCCTTTCACAGGTCACACGATCTGTCCCTGCCCACCCAACCACCCTCTGCTTGTGTTGCTCCTGGTACTGCCCACGTTGTGAGTGACTGACTTATCTGTCCAGAGAAGTCAGCAGGGAATGGACGCCACTGCGGGGTTTTCCAGAGACATGACGTGGGGTGGGGGGCATTTTAATCCTCAAGGACCCTTCCCCAGGGCCCCTCAGAGGTGTGCTCTTCCCCGGGCTGCTCCTTGTTCAGTGTGAGTGGTAGAGATTGAGGTCAGCCATGAGCTGTGTCAACTCAACTCCAGAACTCCATTCATTGTTAGGTGACAGTGGGGACAAGGAAGGCCATGGGGTCAGAGGAGGGATTCGGGGCAGGCCCTAAGATACCAGTGGGGCCTGTACAGTGGGCTCCCATGGGACGGGTTTGCCCAAGGACCAGGGGGCAACTTGTGAGCATCTTGCTGCTTCTCCTGATATAGGGCTGGGTGGGACAGTGCAGGCCAGGTTCTTTTGAGGTCACGATCTCTGTGACCACCTCAGGCCACCCTGTAAAGATTGCATGATTTCTACTTTATAGTGGAGGAAAGTGAGCCAGAGTCCCTCTGGGCACAGCTGCAAAGAAAGGCCTCTGGGAGGAGGAAGTCCGTGTCCTGCGGCTGGGTGGCCCGGGCTTTGCACAGGTGCAGAAGAGTGATCATCTGGGTGCGGGCTGACCTCAGACCTGTCAGGGTACAGCATGGGGCCTGATGATAACCACAGGCGGGCGATAAGCCACTGCCTGAGGACAGCCAGGCGAGTCAGGGTCCGGAACCTTAGGCCAAGGGTGTGTCCTGAACGACCACAGGGAGCAGGCCTTGCTATCTTCCGACACCAAGGTTCTGACTGTGTTTTTGCTAAGCTCGGTTATGTCTCAGCTTGTGGAGCTGAGCGGGGCCTTGAGATGATTTTTTCATACCTGCTTATTTTACAGATGAAGAAACTGAGGCCCTCAGGGGGCTGGGGAAGTTTTCTGGAAGCACAGAGTGAGTTAGTGGCTCATCCAGGACAAGGCTCCCAGGCCCCTCCCTCTAGCCCCAGTGTCACATCCCACAGGTGGTACAGCGGCCTTCCTTCCGAGGAACCTTGGACTTGTGCTTGGTCTAGATGCCCCAGGCTGTCTCCACATGATGGAATTTGCAGGGTCAGAGTGTGTGCCAGGGCAGGACAGCAGAGATGGTGCTGGGGGGACAACTTCTCCCACTCCCACCAGACAGGACGCCTTCTAGTCCCCACACTCAGAGAAAGCCCATTCTCCATGGTGCTGCCCACCCCCACCTCCCCTCTTTGTCCTAAAGACTCCAGAAGGCAAGCCTCTGTGTCTTCAACCGTAGGACTGAGCACCTCCACATGGCAATGTCTGGAATTGCAGGTTTTGGAAAGCCTTAGGGCTGTGAATGACTTCTCTAAAATCCCAGGGACTGTGGACAAGGCCTCACCACTCACCAGGTTGCCTTTCCTCTGTCCCTTCCCTGCCTGTCTCCTTTCTGGCAGGCCCTCATGGGTGGGTCTACCCCAAGGCCAGAACTGGCCTTCCCTGCCTCCACCCGGATGCTCATGGGCTGTGGCTGGCTGTGGTATGCCCTGTCCAGGTGGACTTCATGCGGCATCTGAACTCTTCTGACCCCACAGAGGCAGAATAGGAGAAGTTCCTGCTATGTCCCCTGTTCAGGGTCATGGTGGCTAGGCTTTGTGGCTACCTCTTCCCTCCAGGACCAGAGATGACAAGGAGCAGTCATCTGAGCTGGCCTGGCTGGCCTGGCTGCCTAGCTGTGGTCACTGGGGTCATGAGTAAAGCCAAAGGGATGGAATGTCCCAGACTGATACCCTCTCTTGCAAGAAAGCACAGAAGACATTTCAGATATGACCTGGCTGATAACAAGCCATGAAATTTGAAAACAACTCTCTTAAGCCATCAGAAATAAGCAAATTGCTGTACTGTTTTTGACAGTGCTGGGGATGGAACCAGGACTTCACACATGCTAGGCGAGCACTCTACCACTGAGCCGCATGCCCAGCCTTTACTCTTTTTCTTAAATCATCAACAAATTTCGATCAATCATGTCAGAGGACAAACTGCAGCATTTCCCATTCTCTCCGCGGAAAGTCCTATTACAAAACAGTTGTACAAAGAGCCTGTCTGAGAACATGCAGCCAGAAAGTGTAGGGAGAAGCCCTCAAAAGGAGGGAGGGAAGGTAATGAATCGAATCAGATGCCATTTTTCTACATTTGGTGTGTATGGTTTGTTCAGTTTTTACAATTTATTATTTGCCGTGATTTCCTTTTTATTCTAAATGATTATTATTTTTGTACTCAATTTGTACTTGAAATTTGATGTCCTGTTTATCAAATAGGCTTTCCAGGTCATGTAAGCTTAGGCCTCAAGATCCAATCACTCCAGCCCTGGTGTCTTAAAAAATGAGCTGCCTTCCACCCCACTCCCTTAGGAGCTCCGATGGAGGTCGAGGCTGGGGGCTCCTGTGCTCCCCACGAGGGCATCTGCTTTAGAGAGTGTTCCCAGCCTGCAAGGAGCAAAAGCTGTCACAGGTATTCGATTCCCAGATTCCCGACTGCGGGGTTTGTTCTCGGGTCCCCAGGGAGCCCTCTGGTGAGCAAGGAGGGAGGAAGCCGAGGGCGGGGCAGGACTCCGTGGGAGCCTTCGGAGAGCAGATGGCAGGAGCAGGTGAGTGGGTGAGCAGTGCTCGGGGCACCTCCCCTCTGCTTCTCCAGGGATCCCCAGGCTCTGCCCTGGACCAGCCTGGGACACGATGCCAGAGGAAGCTGGCCTTGCGTTGTGTTCCCAGCCCCGGTGAGGACTGACCAGCCTCCCTGGGCCAGGTCCTGATGTACGGGAGTGTGGGTGTCCCGAGGGCATGTTTCCATGTGCACACTTGGGAGAAGGGAGAGCCTGCTGTTGGGAGGGCGGAGCCCTTGCTGCTCAAGGGAAGCCGTGCTGAGAGCAAGGACCTATTCTCACCAGCCCTGAACCCAGCCTCGTTCAATAACTGGTGGCTTCTGGGCATTGCTGGCTCTGAGGTTGTGCCTGTGTATACATTCATGCCTTTCTTGGCTCGAGATTTCTAAGAATCCCAAGAAGTTACCTTTTAGGGGAAATATTGGAAATACTGGAAAAGCCATCCATGCATGTATCAATTGATCAATCTACCCATCTTCCTGTCCCTCTAGCCACCCATTCACTCAGCTGTCTACCTGTCCCTCCAACCACCTACTCAATCCTCTGTCTACTTACTCCTCCACCCATCTATCCAGTCAACTATCCACCCATCCATCCAACCATCCAGTCCAGTGTTCACCTGTGTGCCTGTCCATCTGTCCACTCACCCAACCATCTATCCGTTTACTTGTCTACCTACAAACCCATCCAGTCAACCATTGTGTAGTCCATCCATCCATCCATGCATCCATCCATCTGATGCTCACTGAACCACAAATAATTCTGGGGTAAACTCTGGATGCTGGATGCTGGGCCACAGGCGAATCGGAAAGGGTCTTTGCCATGAGTAGCTCTCAGTTACATTCCAAAGAAAGACCTGGAAGGGATGACTGCAGGAGAGGGCCCTGCCTGGCTGAGGCTGGAGCTGTGGAGCCTTAAGGGCCTTTACTCAGCCTGCAGCAGATCTAGGAGGCGACATAGAGAGGAGCCCATGGAGTTGGGTCCTGAAGGGAAAAGAGGATTTCAAGTGGGGAGAGAGAGAAGGATGTGCAGGCCAAGGGGGACACTCAGCCTCAGCCTTCAAGGACAAGTGCAGGGTGTGGCAGGCAGCCCCCAAGACGCCCATGTTCCCTCCTGGCTTTTACACCATGTGCTCCTCCCCTGTTGAGCTCGGCATGTTGGTGTGGTGGACGGAGTGCCACAGAGGGAAGGTATGTGGCAAGGCCGTAAGGGACACTGGGTTTCTGCTGTGGCTTCACAAATCCCTGGCTCCAAGGGAAGCCAGCTGTGATGACCTGGGGACACCTCAGAGGGCCCATGGGGTGGGGGCTGAGCCTTCTTTGGACTTCCCAGCCATGACAGGGAGCTGCCTCAGAAGCAGATCCTCAACCCAGTGAGACTGGGAGGACCCGCCCTCCTGCTGCCAGCTGTCTGCAGCCTTGGGGAGAACCTCAGCCAGCTCTGCCCAGCCCAGGGCCCCTTGACCTGAGCCACAGACACTGGGGGTGAACCTCTGTTAGCTTAGGGCTGCTTTAACCCACTACGTTATTGTTACACAGTGTGGATAACTACTACACGGGGAAGGGAGGGATCCTGGCGGTGCCCAGGGCTGGGCAGGGTCCCATGCTGAGCAGGGTACTTGACCCTCACCTCTGGGCTCTCTCTTGCTCAGGATCCTGATGGTCAAGCTCTGCATCTCCATTGCCGTCTCCAGAACTGGACTCGGGCTTGGGAAGAGTGAGTGTGGTAGGCAGTGGTAGGTGGTCAGCTTGACTGTCCTGCTCCTCACCGCGTGGGATTTTGACACATTACGCAGAACACTGGCTGAGTGAGTGTCATCCCTTTGGGCTTGGGGAGAGTCTCTGGAATCCTTGTTGCAGATCTTGTATCCAGAAAAGAGGACCTTTGTGACTCAGCCTCCAGCCCAGCAGGAAGCTACTGTCTCGGACCTCGGAGCCTTCCCTCATCTACACCACATACTCGGTCAAGGGATGTGGCCGTTACAGACAGTTTCTATCAGACAGTGAAGAAACAAAGACAGGAGGCCTGGGAAGAAGAAGGCTAGGGGATGGGGTGTGTGTGTGGACATGGGTTCTCTTTTAGTCAGGGAGGTCAGCACAGGCATCAGCAGTGAGGGACATTTGAGCAGACCCCTGAAAGAGATCTGACAGTGAGCCCCACAGATACCTGGGGAGGAGTGCTCAGGGTGCTTAGCATGTGCAAAGGCCCTGAGGCAGGATTGCCTGGTATACCAGAGGCATAGCAAAGGGTGGTGTGTCTGGAACAAAGCAAGGAAGAGGTGGACTGGGGGTGGCTGGAGAAGGTAAGGTGCTTGTTCTAGGTGAGTGAGCTTATGCCACACACTGGCTCATGGACATGGTCCTTGGCAGCCATAGAAAGGGTACCATGGGACAGGCATCTGCATGAAACTGCAGTGAGGGCTCAAGCTTAGTTACGGCAGCAAAAAGCCAGCCCACCAGGAGAGAGGGGACTCTTGTCCACTGTCTCTTGTCCACTGTCAGGTCACTGTAGTCAAATCCAACTTCTTTGGCCTAGAGTTTGAGGCCCTTTTCAGCCTTGCAGGCTGAGCTTCCCTCTTTCCCATCCATGCTGTGTGCTGAGGCCTAGGCTGCTGATTCCCTCCCTCCTTCCATTCTTTCCTTCCTTTCTTCCCTGGGGACTGAACCCAGGACTTCTGCACTGAACTACGTCCCCAACCCGTTTTTAATTGTTTTACTTTAAGTTACCTAGGCTGGGCTCTGACTTTTGACCTTCCTGCCTCAGCCTCCCAGAGTGTTGGACTATAGGCCTGCCCTACCACCCCCCGGCCGCAGCCCCTCTCTCTTCCCGAGAAGCTCATCCTGGCTGCCCTGCCTGTGGCCCCTCCTCCTCTTCCCATGCCGAGCCCACGGTGACCCCTCTGTGACTCCTCCCAGCACCCAGCCTGTGCAGGGAACAGCTCCCATTCCACCCTGAGCTCCTACCATGCCCTGGAGTTTCTTCCAGTCAGGACATTGTTCCTGACGATTTGTCTTTGACGTTGTTATCTCTGTCCCCATGTAAGTGATGTGCATTTTCCCTTGGCTGCTTCACTAAAGCATAATCTGTATGCTATGAAGTGCATCCTTTTTAGTGTATGGTTCTGGGAGGTTTGACAATCACATACAGTAGCGTCAAAGACACAGTCAAGACACAAAACATTTCCATCACCCAGAACGCCCCTTAGTGGCCAACAGCCCCTTATGTGTATCAGCTTGGGCTGCTAGAACAGAGGGCCATGGACAGGCACTTGAGCCACAGATGCTGAGCTTCACCAAGTTCTAGAGGCTGGAAGTCCAAGTTCTAGGTGCTGTGAGGCCACCCTTCCCGGCCTGTGGACAGTGGCCCAGTTGGGAGAGAGAGAGAGGGAGAGAGAGAGAGAGAGAGAGAGAGGGAGGGAGGCTCCTGTCTCTTTCTCTCCTTATAAGGGCACCAGTCTTTATGACTTTATTTAACCCTAATTACCTCCCCAAGACCCTTTCCAAAATAAGGTCACAGTGGGAATTTGGGCTTTTCCTATGGGAGAGACAATTCAGTCCACAACACCTCCCATCTGTTCTCTGTTCCTATAATTTGGCCCTTTCCAGAATGTCATGTGAGTGGAATCTCATAGCATAGAGCCTCTGAAGTTTCTCCTCAGTCTAACACACAGCAGTGTTTCTGTGAGCATGTCGACACCCTATCGGTTTTCACCACTGAGTAATATTCCATTCTGTGGAGGGACCATCATCTGTTACCGATCACTGAGCTGAAGGACACTCGGTTGTTTTTTGATTTGGGCAATTTTGTATAAAGCCACCAAAAGTGTTCACGTGCCAGTTTCTATGTGAACACTAGTGTTCATTTCTCTTGGGTAAAATCCTCGGGATTTGGGGTCCTAAGTGCATACATTTATAAGAAATTGCCAAAGCATTTTCTTGAGTGGTTGCACCATTTTGCCCAGCAACATGTGAGATTTGCTGTTACTCTGTCCTCCAAGCAGTTTGCATTCTGAGAGGTTTTTCTTCTTAAAGTAAATAAAAAATTAATTGTCATTTTCCATTCTGAAGATGTATACAGTGGTATCCAACTATGGCTTTTATTTGTATCCCATAATCACTGACGATGTTGAATCCATTTTCACGTGCTTATTTACAGCCATTTCTCTTCTTTGGGGAAATGCTTGTGCAAATATTTGGCTCATTTTTAGTTGTATAGTTTGTTTTCTTACTACTGAGTTTTGAGCGTTCTTTAAATATTTTGGATACAAGTTCTTTGTCAGATATGCAGTTTGCAAATATTTTCTCCCAGGATGTGGCTTGTCTTTTCATTTTTTAGCAGAGTGTCTTTCCAGGAAGAGAAGTTTTTAGTTTTGATGAAGTCTCACTTATTAATCTCTTCTTTTAGATTCTTTTCACATAAATCTTTTAACCAATGGTGTTTTAGGTATCGCATAAAAGAAATCTTTGCCTAAACTGAAGTCAAAAAAATTTAGCTCTGTTTCTTCCAAAATTTTAATGTACTTTTTAGTTACATATTGTACATTTAGATTCATGAATAATTTGGGGTTTTAACATATGAGTGTATAATTTTCATCAAATTTAGAAAGTTGTTTCTTCAAACATTTTTACTGCCCTTTCATTCCATTTGGGGCTCCAGAAAACACATCAACCACTTGGTGTCCTACAGGTCAGAGAGTAGATTGGTCTGTTTTGGGCTTCTATAACAGAGTACCCGAAACCAGGTAATTTACAGTGAACTGAAATTTATTGACTCACGGTTCTGGAGTCTGGGAGCTCAGGATCATGGTGCTGGCATCAGGCGAGGCTGTCACACTGCACTGTCATGCAGTGAAGCAGAAGGACCAGCGTGCAAGGGGGAACCCACTCCAGGAGCCCTGCCTGTGATGGTTTGGGTCCCTTCTCTACCCTTGTGAGAAAATACTTCCCAGTTAGCTCTGCAACCCAACACGGTGACCTTGGAGATTAATTTCGCAACACATGAATTCTGGGGTACACATTCCAACCATGGTACTGAGTCTCCATTCACTCTTCGTCTTCATTGTGCTTCAGTTGGGATGGTTTCCACATTGCTATGTCTCTGAGCTTGCTGATGTTTTATTCTGCAGTATTGAATCTGCTATTAAGTCTATGCATGAGTTTTTCATTTTAGATGTGATTTTCATTTCTAGGAACCCTTTTTAAAAAAATGTATATCCTCCATTTCTTTTCTCATGGTGTTCATGTGTTCTTTTCATCACTTTAATATATTGTAAGAGCTCTTTTAAAGCCACCATCTGTTAATCTCATCATTTCTATTTATATCCAGATCTATTTCTTCTGATGGGCTTTTCTCCTGGTTGTGGTTCAAATTTTTGCTACCTGCTGACATCTCTAGTAATTTTTGTTTAGATGCTGGACATTATTTATTTCACCTTGCTCTGAGTTTGGTGGTTGTTGTTTTTACAGTATCATTGAAATTTCTTTGGGCAGGCAATAGGGTCCCCCGTGCATCAGTTTCATCCGTTTGAAGTTCATTTTAAAGTTTTTCTGAAGTAGTTCTTTTTCTCCCCCTAGTATCAGAGATCGAACTCAGGACCTTGTGCTTGCCAGCAGGCGTGGCACCACTGAGCTACATCCCTGGCACTTAGGGGTAGTTCTTGAGTAGCTTATACTATAGGACCAGTTCTTTTCCATATCTAGGGCCTGGTCCTTCTGGGGCCCGCTGGATGCTCCAGGTTTTCCACAGAGTCTCTCTGCTGAGGCTGCAGGAACCTGCCTGTGTCTCAACCCTGGTGAGTTCTGGTCATTGTTTGACTCTCAGCTCTCTGGAAGCTGTGCTTTGCCTGCCTCTAGCAGTTTCCCACAGATGTGTGCAGATTAGTCTCAGCCAAAGACTCCAGGAGATCCTGGGAACACTTCTGGAGTTCTTTCTCTGCATTATGCCTTCTGCTTTAGCACTCTGCCTTACAAATCCTAGCTGTCTTGACCTTCCTAGCTCTTATCTGTGTTTCCTCAACTTGGTGAGAGTGCTGAGCACCCCTCCCTTCCTGGTGGCCTGGAAACTGCACCCACCTGGAAAGCCAAGGTGACTGGAAGGCTTAGCTCTTTCTTCTCTAGGCATCACAGTCCTGAGACTCCGGCTGTCCAATACTTGAAAAGAGGTTTCTTTTCATATGTATTTTTTTAAATATAGGAGAGCAGATCCCATCCCAGCTCTTCTTTGTGGTTGGCAGTGGAAATTACACATATCTGCTTCTCCACCCAAGGAACAGGAATGCCAACACCTCTCTCACTTGCTACTGCCTGCTATCACTGACTATGTGGGGATCTTTTTAATAGAGCTTCCCATGTGACTTAACTGGAAAGTTGGGTTGAGCCTATGTGATCTCAAGAGGGCCCTGGTCCCCAAGTACGGTGGTTGGAAGCACCTTCCTTGGTAGAGTGTGGATCTGGAATGTTCCCCAAAGGCTATGTGTTAAAGCCTTGGCTCCCGGCCTATGGTATTACGGAGAGGTAACAAAGCCTTTAGGAGGTGGGGCCTAGACAGGAAGAGAGGTCACTAGGGGTGTGCCTTGGGAAGGGGACGTTGGCACCCCAGCCCCTGGCTCTCTCTCTGCTTTCTAGTTGCCACGAGGTGATCAGCCTCTCCACCACACGCTCCCGCCATCTTGTCCCAAAGCAACAGGGCCAAGTGACCATGGACTGAAACCTCTGAAACCATGAGCCAAAATAAACCTCGCCTCCTTTAAATTGTTTATCTTGGGTCTTTTGTCACAGGGACAGAAACCCAGCATATACACCTTGAACATATAAACCATCTCACTGGATTCTCCTTTCTCTTGATAGTTTGGAGCAGCTGGTTGGTCTTTTACTTTTTGTTTTCTGGTTCCA
Source organism: Heterocephalus glaber (assembly GCF_000247695.1). The sequence continues at coordinate 17,794,949 of NW_004624767.1, read as the reverse complement.
GCCTGCAGCTACACCTGCTACCTCATGTCAACACCTGGGCCGGGTTGGTTGCACGCTGTGTTTATCCTGTGGGCTCAGTCATCAGACTCAAGTATAAGTTTCCATTCTGCTTCTTGCTGGCTGTGGGGCTGCATGCTGCTTAAAACACTTGTGGGCCTCATTGTACTCCTCTGTACAATGGGTGTAGGAGCTTCCTAGATTTCTCATGAGACCCTGGTAGGAAGTTTTTGCACTGGGCAGGTAGGCACCCAGTCCCCTCCCCATTGCTTTCTCTGATGCCAATCCAAGCCTGGCTTTTGTGTGGGTTCCCTTGCTGGTGGTTTGTATCCTCGTGAGGCGGCAGGCAGCCAGGGGTCTGGGTCGGTCTGTGGGGAGCATGTGAATCAAAGGAACCAGCTGCAGCTGAAGCAACCTCGCCCGGATTCTTGAAGGCAGAGTCCTGACAAACTGATTGTGTAACCACATTCCTGTCAGAAACCAGCTGCCCAGGGGAAGGTGTGAGAGCTCCCCCGGCACTGAAGGACCCTGCTGGACAGATGAATTCTTCATTATCCCAGTTCTGAGGCTCTCAGGTTGGCCCCGTGCCTGACATCAAGACACCAGCTTACTGCCTGCACACGGTTGTCCAGACATGGTGGTCCACAGATTTCAGGTTGTCTCTGCAGTACCTGAGATGGGATAATGCACTGGGAATGCAAGTTCCCAGCTGGGCCTGTCCCCTCCAGTGGGGGGGACAAAGGGCCTGTTGGTGTGCAAACCTGAGTGTGTCCTTGCCCAGGACACACAGTTAGGCACCAACACAGAAGCTCTGTGCAGGCGGGGCTGTGGCTTCTGCAGTGCTCCACGGGTTTCTCTGTCATCCCACAAAGAACCCAGAAACACCCAGAAATGCTACCTGTGAGTGGGGTTTCCTGTGGGGTCATCACCAGCCCCAGGCAGGCCAGCCACACAGTGGGATTAGGGGGTACAAGCTTAGACCTCCCAGATGTGGGGTGATGGTGGCCATAGCGAGGTCCCCAGCAAGTGCCCTGTGGAGAGTGCACCGAGAACAGAGCCTCCAAGTGCCTTCTCCCGTCTTCCCTCTGTCCTCCTTTCTTCTTTCAGGACAGAAGTGAAAGAACAGGACTTGGATCTGTGACCAACACGGAGCCGGGCACCTCTTCCCTCTCAGTCTCAATTTTCTTATCTGTAAAATGGTCACAGCAACCCTGCTCCTTCCCCTTCCAGGGTCACCAAAGCTGGGGGTGCGTGGAGTGAGCCGTAGAGGAGGAGGAGCCAGATGTCATGGACACAGGCACCGGATAGCCCCCAGCATTAACAGCCCAGGCTTCCTGTTACCAGCGATGTGATCTTGCCTCTCTGACTCTCAGTTTTCCCAAATATGGAATGGCTGCAATACTGGTGGCAACTTCTCATGGGGCCGTGGAGAGGATTAAACAAGTGTTTGTACAGTGCCTGGCAGGTGGGGCCTGGGTGCTTATTAAATACGGGGCTGGCTCCACCCCTCAGGGACTGACCTCATGGTGCAGAGAGGCGGAGATGGGCACTCGGGGAGGTCGACTGGTATTTCATCCCAGGTGGGCCTGGATTTCAGAATCACCAAGGCCTGATGATGCAGGCAGGGCTCCAGGGTGAGTAGGGAAGAAACTCAGGATGTCACTGCACCTCCTTCCCAGATGGGCCCTGGGCTGCAGAGGAGCCAGGCCCTCCCATGCCTGCCACCCTGTTGTCTTTTGGGGCTGCTTGTACATCCTGTTGCAGCCATCGGAGGGACCCGCCAGGGAAACTGGAGCCCCCAGCAGGGAGTGTGGGCCTTTCATCCACCGCCAGGACAGAGTGTTACAGGTGTGACCATTGTTCCTGCGCACAGAGGGGATAATGCGTCTTGACAGCCCGGGGACAGGCCCTGGCAGCCTCCTGGGCACCTGAGTTACAAAGCACCCTGTGAACTGTCCCACAGCCCTGGCTTCTTCATGAGCTTCCAGCACCTGAAGCTTGGACACACCTGGGGACAGCCACAGCCCATTCACTAAGTGCTCTGGTGAAGGTCACCATCAGCCAGGCACAGAGCATGTATTGTCAAGGAAGCCAGCCGGGCCTTTGTGCCCAGCCGGCTGCCCCTGACCACAGGAATTCCACGTGCATGCCCTCATTCACTCCAGAAGAGCACTCACTCCCGAGGGGGGGGCCTCATCCCTCCCTTCCTCCTGACGCTGCACTGCCCTCGGGCTTGAGGATGGAGCCCTGGCCAACCGACCTCACCCACCATTTTCTGAAACCTAATTGCCTGGGCTGTGTCTGGGATGGGCACAGCTCGAGAGGCAGAGCTGCCAAGAACCTCCCCGTGTGAATACCTGCAGAGGCCACTCCTGTGGGAACCAGGGATCACATGGGGCCTGGCACTTGTCCCCAGCCTGTCTTGTGACATTAGGCAGATCAAAGCCCCATTGTAAAAAGTCATGTTCACTCTGTTCATCTGTCTGCTTGGAACAGTGTCCTAGGAAGGCCCTGCCCCTCGTTGGACTAGGGAGGAAGCTGATGGCTAGGACAGGGACTCTGGTCTGGACCCTGACTCCTGCTGGGAAGCTCCATGAAAGTGACATTGCCATTGGGTCTGGGCTGAGCGCGACCTGTGAAACAGGAGAGAACCTGATGCCTCCCAGGTGTCTTCCAAGAGCAAGTTGCTACTTGGTTTTGCTAAGTAGCAGCTAAAAGGGAGAGAAAACTGCCATTGATGCTGAAATCATGGAGGCTTTTGGTGACCAGGGACAGTGTGGGACTGGGCAAGGCTGGGGAAAAGGGTGGCTTCCACCTAGCAGCCCCTCCAAGGCAAGGCAGAGAGGTGACAGGGAGGAGGCTTTGATGATCCTAAATAGTGAGTGCAGGGGGGCATTAGAAAATTTCCAAGGGCGAAGCCCCCTGTCAGTCCCAGGTCTGATCTCTGTGTGCCAAATGAGGGGATAATCAAATTGCTTAACCACCTGAGAGGCAATTGTGGGATGGAAGGGGCTGCCTGGAGCCTGGTGCAGAGATGGAAAGGAGAGTACCAGGGTGGATTTGTCATGTCTGTCAGGTGCAGGCCTCATAGGGATGGTGTCACGTATTTGGTGTCCTCTCTCAGGTATGTCAGTCAGGTAAGCCAGGTTTGTTCCCTTAACAAGTAAACTTCCCAATGTCAGCAGCTTCATTATCACAAGGACTTATTGTCACTTCACCCAAGGACCAGCAAAGGTGGTGACATGCCAAGGCAGCTGTTCTCAATGTGGTTGTGATTCAGGGCTCCAGGCTGTCTGATTCTCATGGTGCTACCAGAGAGTCACGTGAGGCTTTTCATGGCTGTTATGACCTGAACTATGTCCTCCAAATTCATATGCTGAGATACTGACCCCCAGTCACTCAAAACATGATTGTGTTTGGAGACAAGGCCCTTAGAGAGGAGATTAGGGTAAAGTGAGGCCTTTGAGGTGAGGCAGTCTATCTGGGTCCTTATAAGAAGAGAAGATCAGGACACAGACACACTCAAGGACAACCATGTGAGGACACATGGAGAACAAGCCAATCTGCAAACTGAGGGTAGAGGCCTCAGGAGGGACCAGCCCTGGGACATCTAGCCTTAGACTTCCAGCTTCCAGGATGCAAATGATGATGACTGTCTGCTACTAAAGCTGCCTGGGCATGGTGCAGACTCTTTAGATGCCTGGAAGTGTCCATGAGGAGGACTCTAGGCACAGGCCAGGAAGGGATCCATGTCAACTTGGACCCTTGCGGCTGGCCTGGCCATGTTACCACTTTGGATTACCAGCCTGGTGGTGCCCAGAATGCTCCCCCAGGATGGCATAGCTGTGAGGTGGCAGGGCTAATGCTTGAGCCTAGTTCTGTGGCATCTCGGAGCCAAAGCTCCTGGCTCACATAAGTCCCTGGTGTTGCTGTGTATGGAGATCCCAAGGGCAGTTCTCAGACACTTTTGGAAAACCCCAGTGGCAGTGTGGGACCCCCGGTAACAGTACCCTGCACACCTCCTGTGGAGCCCTATAACACCAGGCTGTGGCTGGGCTTCAGATGAGCCATGGGTTCTGGGGCCCCAGTGCAGGAAGCAGCTGTGGGTGCTTGGCATGGAATCAGCAGGGTGGCAGAGGTTGTAGCCTCTGCTGTCCTTCTGCTCTGGGCCAGGGTCCAGGAAACCAGATCCAGTCCTCTCCATGCAATGATTAAGACCCCAGTGAAGTCCACTTGTATGTTTCTGTGTTCTAGAGCCACAAAAAAATGAGAAATTCTCTTGGTAAGTTGAGGAATCTGATACTTAAAGGAAAACTCCTTTCCCACAAGGGGCTTATATCTCTAGACCTTGCACACCTGTGCTTTCCTGACACTCTCTGTTTACCTGTTAAGAGATTAAACATTTTGAAAAGTCACCAATTTGCATGCGAACCCCAGAAGAACTGGCTGTTGTGATTTGCATGTGAACCAAAGCTGTCCTAGGGCCTGGACTTCAAGGTAACCTCACCTTCTAAAGCAGGGACAGCCTCCAAGCCAAGACTGGGTGGATCCTCCAGGTGGGGTCCCTGGACCAGTAGTGTCCTTGTCACCTGGGCACTAGGTAGAAAGGCAACACCTCAGGCCCCCTCCTCAGACTGGCTGGGTCAGAAACTTGGGAAGTTGGTGGAGAGGCAGGTAGCCCATGTTCATGGATGGGCTGATCCCACACCAGTAAGATGTCAACCCTTCCCAATCTGACCCCTAGTTTCAACACAAATCCCAGCAGGTTGTTTTCTAGTTCCTGAGAAATGCATTCCAATGTTTGTGTGGGAAGGCATCAGTACAATGGCAAGAGGAAACAATCTTTTCAAAAAACCCCCCCAAAACTAAAAGACTCAGCAATCTATGTCCTAGCAAGGCCTCCAGGTGACCCTGGGAACCACTGGGGGAGCCAGGAGGTTCTGGGCAGGGGTTGGCTGGGGAAGAGCCTGTTCAGAGACCTTTCACTCCCAGAGGCCCTCCCTGTGTGAGTCCAAAGCCCCCTTCTGTGTTCTTCCACCTTCCTTTTCTTTTTTATTGACATGTAAAAATTGTACATATTTATGGAGTACAGCATGACAGTTTGGTACATGCAAGCAATATGTAATGATCAAATCAGGGTAATTAGCATTTCTTTCTCCTTAAACATTTATTATTTCTTCGTGTTGGGAGACTTTGAACTCTTCTATTTCTTTATAAAACGTGCAATAAGGCATTGTGACGATAGTCACATGACGGTGCTATAGAGCATTAGAATTGATTCCCCCTTTGTAACTATACTTTAGTTCCTATTACCCAACCTCCCTCTATCTCCCTTCTTCCCTCCCTATCCCAGCATCCTTACCCTCTCCTCTACTCTCTATGTCTATGAGATCAACTTTTTTTGCTTCCATGTGGGAGTGTGAACAGGTGGCATTTGTCTTTCCCTGTCTGGCTTATTTTACTTCACATGGTATCCTCCAGTTTTGTTCCTATTTCCATAAATGACAGGAGTTCATTCTTTTTTCTGGCTGGATAATATTCCACTGTGAACATACACAGTATTTTCTTTATCCACTGATTTGCTGGTAAACACCCCCCTTTCAGTCTTGGACTTAGACTTCTTTTGGTAGCAGGATCTGAAGTCCTTAATTCCTTTCCCCTCCTCCGTTTCTTTATTCATCTGCTTCATAAGACCGAGACTATCGCTGGCTCCCTCAGCCTATCCCACCTGATAAAGCCCACACCTCTGTCCCCAACATACATACCCACAACTGCTTTGGTTCGGGGGAGGGAGAAAATGTGATCAGGTGAAGATGATCTAGCATCAAGGGGTGGGTGGAGAAAAGGCCAGTCATGCTTATACACTAAGAAGGTGTGTTTCTGTCTTGTGATGGGGGTGGGCTCCAGGACACCAACGTTCACAGATGCTCATCTTTATATAAAACAGTGTGGTATTTGCACATAACCTATGCACGTTCTCTTGATGATGTAGAACCTGACATGATGTAAATGCTATGTCAATAGTTGCTACACCATATGGTTTAGGAATAATGACAAGAAAAAAGTCTGTACATGCTCGGTATTGAGACAATGTCCCCCTACTACCAAATATTTTCAGTCTGAGCTCAGTTGAATCTTTGGGTTCACAAACACAGGGTGGGTTGGATTTTGAACTCCAAGGTAATCCTGTCCTGTTCTCAAGCCAACAGCCTATTGACAGTTCAGGCAAACCCTGTTCACTGCATCTCTAGCCCTGCTGGCCTCTGTTCTGGCTCATCCTGACCCCTCCTCATGGGACCTTGGCCACCATCTTCCCCCTCCACTAATCTTCTGCCTGGTGTCTCTGTCCAGTCTTCCACCCAGCCTGACTGCCACAGTGGCTTCCTAACACGAGCTTGGAAGATTTCATCTGTGTATGATGGAGTCAATTCTATTGTTTGAGTTTTTATTTCTCTTTCCTTAATGGCTTCTGTTTCCTGTCTTGCTTCAGAAGGCTTCCTGCCCTGTGGATTTATAAGAATATTTTCCCTTACTAACCTCCATACATTTATAGTTTAAAGAAAACGCCTTTAATTCACTTAGAAGTCATTTTGTATACAGTATGAGGTAAGGGTTTAATTTTGACTTTTTCCAAATGGATGATCAATCATTTCAGCTCATGTAAACAAAGAATCCGTCCTTTGTCCTATTTTAAGCTCGTGTGTGTGTGTGTGTGTGTGTGTGTGTGTGTGTGTGTGTGTGTGTGTGTAGCTGGAGAAATCTCTGGATTCTGTTTCATTCCACAGATGGGTTTTTCTGTACCAAGAGCACTGTGTGTAATGACTATGGCTCCAGAGTGGGTGTTAATATCTGGTTGGTTAAGTTTCCTCCTGTATCCCTTTCCAAAGCCAGTTTGACAATATATAAAGATTAACTTTTCCACTAGAGCATCAGATTTACATGGTGCATTATTTAAAATGAAGATTTCATCTAGTTTTAAAAGAAATGACACAAACTCACACTCAGAACCTTATTTGGGTTCCAGAGGTAGAATGGAACTACTAATCCTTGAAATGTGACCAGTTGTGATAACAAAGTCTTCTTGGAGAACATGTCATTTACTTACCGTGGACTTGGTTTATGTTCTTCTGTGACATTTCATCATACAGATCATGTGCTTTCCTTATTAAACTTATTTCTAAATATTTCATGGCTATCCCTCCCTTGCCCCAAGATTTAGGGAATTGGAACATGGCAGGGCTGGGAAAGCAGAACAAAATCAGTCCCATGGCCCCGGGAGGTGTTCAGAGAACATTTGTGCTGTGGGGACAGCAGCCATGTTAGTTTGCAAGCTTTCTCTGGAAATTTCCACAACCAGGTTAAGCTCTGAGCAAGATGTTTTCTTAGACCCCTTCTAGCTAAAACTTACTATTATACTACACTTGGTGTTTCAGGAATCTTTTGGAATTTTCCAGAAGAAAGTGGCAGTGAGGTGGGTTTCAGTCCTCTGCTCTCCATTCTGCTGCCTCTTGCAGCCCATTCAACACTCCTGGAGCCCTTTAAGATTTAAGGGTCCAGAGCGCAGGAGCTTTGGCTGGGGTGACTTGCAGGGGCCTTAGAATTATAGAATGTGAGGCAGGTGTTCCTAGACCCCCACCTCCTACTCCCTCCCTCTGCAAAGGAGGAGGTTGTTCTCTGGTCCCTGGCTGACCCTGAAGGACAGCTCCCAAACACAGGAACCACAGCCACATCTGACCACCGGCATGGTCCTTGTAACCAAGCTCCAGAATTAACAGAGTGGCCCAAACCTGGGAGGAGGGGAGCTTTGGGTCTGCAGCTGCAGCTGGAGGGCTAGGCCCTAACCTGCATTGTCTTCTGCTTGGCACACCAAGCATCTGGTAGAAGCAGGGACCCCAGCCCTGTGGGATGATGGGACAGTGGCAAGTTAGCTGTGCCCTCAGGCCTCCTGCCTCTGAAATAGTTCTCCCTAAAAGAATCTCTGGGGTGCAGAGGCCCCGCCCATCACTTTCCTTTCCTTCTCTCTCTTTCTGTGGAGTCTGTGATTTCTAGCTCTCCTCCTCACCTTCCTGTAGTCACGTGCCGTGTGACAGTCTTGATCAACCATGGACTGCACAAGCCATGGTAGTCCTCTAAGATTATGTCATCTAGTGAGGTTTTCCACAGCTCTCTGTGAACAATGCAGCAGGAAATCGCCTAATGATCCCGTTCTCAGGTTCGTCCCTGCTGTTAGGCAATGCATGCCTGAATTAACCAACAGTCCCATTCTTGAAAAATAGAAGGTTGAGTCCAGTCTAAAGTGGAACTTCCATCTCTTGCTAATTTGCAGCCCCTTCCCTACTCCGGAGCTCCCCTCCCCTCCCAGGGTGCTGGGTGGGAAAGGTGTGGTCTCTAGGCTCCTGCACATCCTTCCTTCTTCCTCCTGGAGGCTTGGAGCTCCGCCTCTGGCTTGTGCTGTCCTCACTGAGATCCCCCTGGCATGAATGACTGACCCTGCAAGACACCCTCCAGCTGAGCACTGCAATGCCTACCCCGGGGGTCCACTCACCCCCATCGGTGGTGAGAGTGGTCCATTCCCCAGGTTGCCCATGTCTCCTTGGGTATGCACATGGCTCACTTTCTCCTCCAGACTGGAACGCACCTGTCCCCATGTCAGCACAGGCTCCTTGTTTTCCTGTCAGGTGGTCCCAGGGCCCCGGGACATCTGCAGGCAGCAGTCTCCCCTGGCTCCTGGTCTTCCCAGGGCAGGGGACTCCTGCAGACATCTGAGAGCTACTCTTGAAGCCCTGCCCATCTGCCCATTTCTCTCTGAACAGTATCAACCACATGCAGATAAAAACAGTGAGCGAGATGTGGAAGAATCAGAACCCTTGTACTCTGTTGGTGGGAATGTAAAATGGTGCAGCCACATTGGGAAACAGCCCAACAGTTCTTCAAAACCCTAAATGTGGAGTTCTCCTGTGACCCACTCCACTCCTAGGTATTGCTCCAGAGAACTGAAAACAGAGATGCAAACAGTTGTGTGTAAATGTTCATAGCAGCATCACTCACAACAGCCAGAAGTTGGAAACAACCCAAATGCCCATCAACCAATGAATGTATAAATAAGATGTGGTCAGTCTATCCAAGCAGTGGAATATTATTCAGCCATAAAAAGGTGTGAGGTGTATGCTATAGTATTGATGAACCTGGAAAACATTATACTGAGTGAAATAAGCCAGTCACAAGAGATTGTATCTTGTCTAATTCCATTGATACGAAATATTCAGAATAGGTAAATTATGAGACAGAAAGTAGAGTAGTGTTTGCCAGTTCTAGGGAAATAGGGTCACAGAGGAAATTATAGATTCAGAGTTTCTTTGAGGGTAGTGAAAATGTTCTAAAAGTGATTGTGGCAATGGATTCACAACTCTAAATATTCTAACAACATTTAATAGATGTAATGTATAGTATGTGAATTGTATCTCAATAAAGCTGTCATTAAAAAAAGAGCAACCCACCTACTGCCTGCCTTTCTGAAATAAAACAGCTAAGGACAAGGAGGGGCCCTCTCTCTCAGAGATCATCTTCACCCCAGGACAGCGATCACCTGCTTCCACTGTTGCTCAGGGGCTCACCTGCCTGGCTGTGATCCTCTTGGCTCCTTGCTTTCCATAGCCCTTGCTCCTCAAAGTTTGGGAAGAAGTTCTGCTGTCACTGCCTGTTGTCCACATCAAGCGTCCTCTGTTGTTCACATCAGGACCTCAGTAGAAATGGACTCACCACCATAATCTCTCCACAGCTCATTTGCTCTTGGTTTCTTCCATCCATCCCCTATCATCAATCCATCCATCCTTCCATCCATCTCCCCATTTTTCTTTCCACCCATTTGTCCACCCACCCATTTGTCCACCCATCTATCCATCTACCCATTCACTCACCTGTCCCTGAATCCATTCTGTAGACACTCAGAGTCTGATGAGAAGGCAGCTGAGTAAACAGGCAACAGCTCAATGCCCAGGCAGGGATTGGATAGAGCAGCATTTCCCATTCTGAGTTTTGTAACTCTTAGTCCAACACCTGTTTCTTGCTCTGAGCTGCATCTTGAGGCAGCCAATGCAACCCTCTTGTGTATCTCTAGACACAAGCTGCCCCCTGGGAGCTTCAAGGAGGCCCAAGACATGCACCACATAGCTGGCTGAAGCACAGTTATTCTATATTGGGGTTCAAACTAGGGTGTGACCTCAAGTTATGGCTGCACTCTGCTGGTCTCTACTTTCCCTACCATGAAAGGACTGGGCTGGATGCTTTCAAGGTCTTCCCAGGTCTATCTGGGGGCTGGGCCACCTGCTGCCTGACTCTCCAGGCTTGGGCCTTCTAGGCCCTCTGCAACTCCTCCTCCCAATGCCTTCTCTGCACCAAGGCCATAAGCATCTACTCACTGTCTTCTAAATGCCACCCACCTTTCCCCATTCATACTTTCGTTCTGCCTTGCTCATCCTCTGGCTCTCAACTCAAAAATCACCCTGGAGTGGATCTCCTGTTGCCACCAGGGGCCTTGCTGTGTGTCCCCAGCTGTGGAAGGTGCCCCAGGGGTACTCATTCCATTGCATTGGAGGCTGTTTTAATTTGGGAGTGTGGGACACCAGGACAAGATAGGTCTTCCTGTCTATGGTGAGCTCTACTTCCCATCCATGTAGGCAGCTGGGGACTCAGATCTGGTGGCTCTTTTGGTTCCTTCTATAGCACTAGGCCCTCAGTGACACTGTGAATTGCTGTTGTCCAGGAGCCCCGAATCTGTGTCTGAGCCCTCTCTTCCTGTGGCAAAGAGGGGGACTTTGCCCTTTGATCCTGGTGCTGTGACATTTTCTAAGCTGAGAAGGACCTGAAGAGAATCAAACCCCTAGGGCCCTGTGCCTGGCACGAAGGAGTCACCTGGAAGGTCCTTATAGCACCGACCACCAGTGTCCCTGGTGAGGCCTGGGCAGCAGGAGGAAGGGGTTGCAGAGAGGAAGGTGGAAGCCAGAGAGCCCTGAGGTCTTGTCCTTCCCTGGGGCATGTGGGCAGGACCTTAAATCCTGTCCACCCCGCTCCAGCATGAGTCTACTTTGGTGAGCGGCAGGCAGAGCAGGGTGGCCACTCCCTCCCTGCAGGTGGCCAAGAGATGACAAGTGGTGTTTTACAGACACCAGCCAGCCAGAGAGCCCCTGCTGATTGTCAATGGTCTGAACTCAGGGCAGCCTCCAAGTTCACTGCCAGGGAGTCGGAGGGGTTGGACTCAGACAGACCAAAGGTGCCCTGAGCAGGAGGGGGTGCTGCATGGGACCCATGGTGCCCTGTCTCTCCCTCGGCTGCCTCCGCTTCCTTTCCGTGCCCTGAGGCTCCAGGGTCCAGAGCTAAGGTAAGACCAAGGGCGCTGGGCTGAAGGAAGATTCCAGAGTCTGAGCCTGTGTGTTATGAGTGCCTACCCACAGCTGAGGTGTGTCCTGGTCCTCCTGTAGGAATTATGGGCTTGTCCGAGAAAGAGTAGAACCCTCCAGGGTGACATCTTGGTGGCAGCTCAGGCACTGTGGGTGTCAGCCTGGAGAGAGTGCCCTTGTCCCTTGGTGTCCCCAGCCCTTTCTGCCTGTAACCCCCTTGTTGTCCTGCCCTTTGGTTGAATAACTGGCCTTACAGGCCAGGAGCTCACTGTTGCTCTTCACCGTCTCTAAGTTCTTATTCATCCTTTTTATTCTCTTGGCTCCTGCAGCAGAATTAATGCTCTCTGATATTACAGCAAACGTCTTCGCACCCTTCCTCACCCAGGCAGCCTTGGGTCCATGGTTAGGGCTGGAGAGGGAAACTACAGCAGGGATTCTCGGCTCTGCTGGGCACCTACTGTATACACAGCTGGCACTGAGCCCATGGTACCTCAAAGGTGACCTCACACAGTTGCTTCCTGGAGACTGAGACCAGGACCCAGGCGCTAGGCTGAGGAGCAGGCTGGTATCCAATGACAGTGGGCATCGGAGGGTGTCCATGCTGTGCCAGGGCTCAGCTCAGGGCCTAGAAGGCAGAGTGAGGACCCCGCATGGGTGCAGTTGGGCCTTATTCCTGCCCTCAGTGAGTGTGTGCTGAGCACTTCCTCTGTGCCTGGGGTGGGGGAATCCTAGATGCTAAGATATCATGGAGAGGAAGGCATGACCCTTGTCACCACAATGGGGACAGCAGAGCAGTGAACAAACACACATGCCTACAATGTCACACCACTAGGAAGAACAGGGGTGACCTGTCCAGGGCGGTCAGGGAAGGATCTTCTGAAGAAAGGACAGCCTGGCCGGGGGTGGCAGGGCTCTGGAGGGTGGGGAGAGGGGTTAGAGGCTGGGTTACCCCTGGGGCAAGGTGTGCAGCCCCACTGACACAGGGAACCACGCCGGCCTCCACTCTGGAGCCTGGCTGTGTGCCCCACCCTGGGCCAGCTCCAAGGCCCAGTGATCAGTGCCATGGCCCTGGCCCTTGATCACGAGGGCCCTGGCTGGGCTCAGAGCTCTCCTGACATTCATAATTCTTGAATGAGGGGTCCTGCATGGTCATTTTGCACTGGGACATGCCCGGGAGGCCTGATATGGGTCCCTTGCTGCCCCTCCTCCTGTGAGGGGAGGAGGGGAAGGAGGTTGGCCACTCTCAGCCTTTCCGTGCCCACCCCTTCCAGATAACTCCCTGAGAAGCATGTGATCATTCATTCCCACATGGGCATCATGCTGGATGCCTCAGGAGAAAGGGGAGGTAAGGGGCCTGGGCCTCTCTTCCTGGGGAGAGTGCTCCCTCGGTGCCTGGGCAGGGTGAGGGCATGAGTGCTTCAAGGCAGGACATGTCAGCCTGGCCCACGGTCTGTAGAGTAAGGCTCTCTGAAGCTGGTCAGCGGGGACAGTGGTCTGTGGAACATGAGGGTCCCTATGACAATCAGTGCAGCCTTCCACAAGTGAGTCAAAAGGGCAGATGTCCTGTTGTGACACAGCTGTGTGATCAGGATGACAGACAATGACTCCAAGCCTCAGTTTGCTTATCTGCATGGTGCGTGTGTCCTAGCAAGCAGCTCTCGTGCCTCCGTAGGCTGGGTGTGAGCCCCAGCAATGCTGGGGGACGTTCTCTTTCCTTCAGTCTCTGTCCCTAGGCAAAAGCCTGATGCCACGAAGCCCCTGATGCTACGAGGCCCCTGCATCTCGTGCAGAGAACGAGCTTGATACAAGTTGATTAAGTGAACGAAAGAAGAGAAGAATGAATTAGATATATTCAGGACTGCGTCCCAGACTCAGCGTTGTGCAGCTCAGGCCTTTGGTGAGGCAAGGCCAGGGCCAGAAGGGGAGGGAGGGGACAGGCAGGAATGTCAAGGGGAGGAGGAGGCAGCCCTCAGGAGGCCATGATAAGTAAGCAGGGCTGAGGATTAGGAAAACGCACAGCGGAAAGAGGCGTGGAGGGCCCTTGCAGATCAGATGGGAAACCAGATTAGATGTGAATCAATAGGAAAGGATCCCAGTGCGGATCAAAGGCGCACTGGGGAAATGTGAAGGGCTATTCAGAGTTGGGAGGCGGGTGCAGGGGAAGCCCGGGAGCCAGAAGCCATGAGCCCGGGAGCCTGGCCTAGGGCCAAGGGGAGCTCATTGGGGGTCACTTATGGGCTGTTGGGGGCCCCTGAGGCTGGGTGCTGTGTTCGACCACCTCTGTGGCAACTGGACCTCCCAGATTGCCAGGCCCTGGAGCTGGAGGAGAGGGAGGGCAGAGATTAGAGGGGTGGGGACGGAGGGCCTCTGGGGAAGGCCACCAAGGCCACCAGGCAGGCCTTTCTGGTGCCTCTTCACAACTGAAGCTGTTGGCAGGTGGTGAGCCATAGGCTGTCTGCAGAACAAGAGGGTGCTGCGTGACTCCTCTCATCCTTAGTGGTGGCATCAATGGGCTTTCAGTGACCTGTAACCCTGGAGAGGCAATGTCTCCTTCCCACCCCTCACTGGGGTCCGGCCCAACCCTTGTCCTCCGTGTGCTTTAAGCATCCTGTCCTGACCTCAGCCACAATTGGTGCTGGCCAGAGCTCTGGGAGCAGTGCAGGCTGTTTCTCAAAGAAGGTTCCAGGGAACATCAGGCCCAAGTGATGTTCCAGAAGAAGGACTTCTGAGGACGCATTAATTTGAGAAATGCTACTTGCTGCCTGTCCTTGGAGGGACATAATAAAGCCCCTAGCAAAGACTGCAGTATCCTGTAATCCCCAAGCCTCTTCAATTCCAATAGTGTGTGATGGAACTACAGCCAGAACATGTTTTGGGAAATGATGACCCAGTCCACCCATGCTTTCTCCACACTGAGGGGAGTCAGTGGTGCTGGGAGCTTGGTCTTCTGGGTCCTTGGACTTCTGAGCAGATGCTGCTGGCAGGTGGGTGAGAAGCTTCTGGCAGCTCCACCTCTAGCATGACCTCTATGCCCCCCACCTCCATGTGCCGGAGGCTTCCCGGGGCAGGGGTACCTCCATGATCCACAAGCCCACAGCTTCTGTTTCCTGGAGCGGTGGAAGGGAAAGTGATGGGGCCTCCCAGAGAGGTGGCCTCACATGCATGTGGGGTCCTGAGCAGCCTCAATGGGACAGCAGAGGGGCCTCTCTTCTGGAACCACTGGGGCAAGGGAGCCTGGATGGGGGCTGCAGGCTCTCCCTGGCCTGCTGTCCCAGCCCCAGCTCTTGGGCATTCCTGGTACATCATGGCCTCCATGTCCCCTGTGCTCTGGCCACAGGACCCCTGCCAGGCCCAGGACCTCCCAGTCTCCTGTCTAATAAGAATAGTCAGGCTCCTATCCCAGTCAACTTCTAAAAGGGCTCTGGGTCAAGGATGGGAGCACGATATCTGGGGGAAGGGGATGGCAGGGCCCGGTCAAGCTCACATCCAAGGGGATAATCCTGGCCAGCTGAGATTTGGAGCCTGGACAACCAAGCATCCTGTCTTCACCTAGCTGTCTTCCTTTCAGCTTGTGTGGCTCCATTTTTGGTGGAGCCACACAGATTGAAAGAAAATCAAAATCTCAGATAGTTGAAGCTGGAAGGGCCCTTGGAGAAGGTGATGGGTGCTGGAGAGCCCTGGGCTCAGAGGGGAGCAGCAGAAAGCATGGCCAGGGTGGGGGTCCATCCAGCTGCAGTAGTGGCTTCACACTTTCCCACCTGTGTCTTCACTCTGGTTCCACTGACCACTTACAGCAGAGACCCAAAGATGGGCGGTGCCCTCCCCAGTCACACAGCAGGCCAGTGTCAGAGCTGGGGCTATCCCCAGCCTGCTGTCTCTAAGCTGAGTCTGTCCTCTGGCCTCTTCAATGATGTGGCTCACCTGCCATAGGGTTGTGTGTGCAAGAGAGGGACATTGATTCCATGAGGTGACCTGACCACCACCAGCCAGGGACTGGACCACAGGCTGGACCTTGGCTCGGAATGGCAATGGATGCTTCAGGAAGAGGCTCTTTGTACATAGAGTTGGATGGAAGGGGTGCCTCCCAGTCACTCACCCACCTACCCTCCTCTGTCTATCCATTCATTCAGCCTCTGTCTTTTATGTATACGACCTCTATGTAGCCCTCCACATGTCTATTGGCTCTCTAATCCATTCATTTACTTATATATCCATATTTTCATTGACTTCTTGGCCTGTCTATTCAAAGTTTCATCCACCCATTCACTAACCCATCCATTCATCCATCCATCCATCCATCTACTCACCCATCCACCTATCTACCCACCCGCCCATACATCCTCTCTCTGCCCATCCACTCAGCCACCCATTACCCCTTCAATTATCCATCCACTCATCTGCTTGTCTCTATGAACCCATCTATTCTCCATCCATGCACCCATTCACCCAATCAACCTTTTATCCATCATCTATCCATTAGTCTGGGCATTGGTCTATCTACTTATTGGTCATCCCTCTGTCCACCTGTCCATTCCACCACCTTCTCACTTCACTCATAAAAGTGGCACATTATTCTAACCATCCATCCTTCTATCTGCCCAACTGTCTGGCTACTTTTCCATTCACTGATGTAAGTGAGTGTCCATGGACAGAATGCTGTCACTATCAGTCACAGAGCTAAGTGATGTCCTGTCTTGGTTTTATGATTACCTCTATGTTGTAGATGAAGACACTGAGCCATAGAGGACAGCATATTTACTGGAGATAACTACTTAGAATTGGACAAATAGGGGTTTAAATCTCAACTCTCCCATCTCATTAGCTATGTGGTCTTGGGCCGTAATTGCCTCTCTGTGCCTCAGTTTCTTCCTGTTTAAAACAAGGATCTGAACATCTGTGTTCTTAGGGGAATTAAAGACAAAGCATGTATGGTTACCACCTGCATCATAGGTTCTTAATAAATGTGGCATCCTGGTAGGATGATTGTTGCAGAAGGTCTGTGCCCAGCTGTGTCCCTGTGGCCACTGGCACCATACCCTGAATGAGCACATGCTACTTGTCCATCCTGTGCCACTGGGAGGCATCTGAGGCCATCAGATTCTTGTCACTGTGGTGTGGCCTGGCCCAGCCTCCCTTGCTTGCAAAGGAGTTCTGCCCTCACCCAGGGCAGCTGCTGCAGCCTGAGCTACACCCAGGCCCTGGAAGCTCTTAGGTTTCAATCTCTTTCTCTTCCCTGTGGGTGCCTGCTGGGCCCACTCACTGGGCACGGGATATGTGTGCACTTGCAGCATGGCAGAGATCAGTGCCTGAGGCCTCTGAGCACATCTTTCCCCACCTACCTGGCTGCCTGTCCCTTCCCCACATAGGTAAATACAGGGCTCTGTTTACGTGGCAACCTGGGGTGGCCAGCAGTGGCAGGTAGGCGGTTTGTGTAATGGCAGCATGGCGCTTGGCAGCTCCTGATGCTGCAAGACAGAGGGCCTCCTTCATGGCCCAAATAGCACCACTACTTGCTCCTAGGGGCAACATCCAATTGGACGTGGAGCCCCAGAAGGCTCAGGCAGTCCAGGACACCAGGCATAAGGCCCCACCTGCTACCTGTCACCTAGGTCCCCAGCTCGCCATGCAGCCCCTTTGGGAGGATGAATGTTATCAGTTGCTGCGTTAGCAATGGTCACCACTGATACAGGCTTGCCAGGGGCTCAACACAGCATTGACACATTGTCCTCTTATGTCCCCATCACTGTTTTCACTTTACAGTGGTGTTGGGGGCTGTCTCCAGTACTCAGAGAAGGTGACAATTTCCTGCACCAGGGCTGAGGGAGCTGCTCTGGCCCCACGGTCCTCATCCAGGATCAGGTGGCTCTCCCAGCACCCTGGCCCCCAGAGCTCCCAAGCAGGCTGTCCTTTGATCTCCTCCTGCCTGGGAGCCGGCAGGACTGATCCCCTTCCAGGTCTCTGCTGGGAGCTTCTGGGCCTTGCCCAGGCCAGTTTCAGGCTGCCCCTCTGTAGAGCCCTTTCCAACTTGATCCCTAAAGCAGATGCTCCCAGGACACTCTGAGCCCAGCTCTCCGAGCCTACTCTGAGCCCAGGATGGGTGGTGCCCTGAATTCTCCTTGGAGGTTAACAGAAAGAATGATGTGATGCCCCTCTGCAGCTGCATGTGGAGAAAGGCCTCCACACTGGAGTTCCTAAACCTTGTTACTGCACAGTGGGACACCCCTTGTGAAAACTGGATGCTTCTCTTGGTCCCTGTCCTGATGCCCATCCCCAGTGGAGGGAAGGAAATCCCCCTCCACCTGGTGGTGGGTGGGTGTGTGGGTGATGGATGGATGATTGGAAATATAGATAGACTCGAGATCCACTGGAAGGAGGGTTGAAGGGTAGAGGAGGGAAGGAAGGAAGAGATGGAGGGATAGTGGGAAGAAGGAATGGAGGAAGGGAGTGGGGGAGGATGGAAGAAAGCAGGCAGCTGGCCATATAGCTTGGCTCACCACACAGACTCTTCAGCTATAAGCAGACTTATACCCTGCTCCCCTACATTGGCCACATGAGTTGGGTTCCTGGCCACACCTCATTGTGTCTCACTTTCATTTCCCCTCTACAAAGGGAACACAACTCTGCCACCCACCCTAATGCTGTTGTGAAGATCAAAAGAGATAGATGATCACCCACAAGGCCCTCATGGAGTGAGAGGACCACACAGAGGACCATACCTACCATACCTAGCAGGGCCCTCCCTCCCCAAATGACCTGGCTCCTGTCCCAGTGAGGCCCAGAGCTGCACAGGGTTCCTGCCCATGTGACCCCCACCTTCCCTATCCAGGCCCTCCTTTGCTTGTTAGGACCCCTGGCCCAGTGCCTCTCCCAGGTAGTCTTGCTTATGTAATTCCCGCCCAGCAGCCACACACCCCCTGGTCCGCCCTTTGCTCACTGTGTTTACTCTTTGGCTCGGGTAAGTCCCATTCAGAAGAACTTGCTATTGTTTCTCAGCCTTCCCATGGGAAAGCAGCCTCAGGGAGGAGCTCAGGGAGCCAGCAGGAGGGGGAGGGAACGGGCCCTCCCACAGCTCAGGGCTTCCTTGGCATGCTCCACTTGCCAAGGGCTTTATCGCTTTAAAAACAAGGCTGCAAAGAATTTTTTTTGCATGACCTGGTTTTTGATATACCTGGAAATGGTTAAAAGAGGTGAACCATTATCTCTCTCATCCATCTCCCTGCAGGGACTTTCATCTCCTGACTTACTAGGTTTGCTTGCCTTCTCACTCATGGATGCCTGCATCCTTTCATGCATCCACACTCAAGCCACTGACCAGCCCATCCATTCATCCAGCCATTCCTCCCTCCCTCCATTCATCCATCTAACTACCAACCCACTATTCAATTGCCCACCCATCCACCCATCTCTTTCTACCCACCCACTCACCTATCTATCCATCCAGCTATCCAGTCACATGTCCACCTATCCACCCATCTTCTACCCATCTACTATCCTTTTATCCACCCACCTATCCATCTGTCCACCCATCTGCCCACCCGTACATCTTTTACCCATCCATCCATCCATCCATCCATCCATTCTTCCATCCATCCTTCCATCCTCTACCCAACTACTATCATTTTACCCACCTATTTATCCATCTATATACACATCCACCCACCCATGTATATTTTACTCATTCATCCAATCATCCATCCACCCATTTTCTACCCATCTACCCATCCACCCATTTTCTACCCATCCAAGCATCTGTCCATCAAGATACAGACTGGCTCAGTTTTTTTTCCACTTGACTTTTACATATAAGGTCCTATTTAAAGGAGCAAAGGCCTTCTGTGCTGACATCTACCCATCCATCCATTCATCCATTTACCCAACTATTATCCATTTACTCACCTACCCATCTACCCCTCTGTTAGTGGAGATGCTGGATCCTTCTTTGGAAATGGTTTCTAAGTTCTTTCTGTCCTGAGCAAAGAATTGGTCAAGACAAGTGCAAATGGTAGCAAGGTTTTGTTAAAGCTAGGAAAAGAAACAGACTCTGCAGAATGAGTTTGGGTCAAGTAAAAGTAGGAAAAGAAGTACACCCTACAGCGTGAGAGTGGGCCATCCATACAAGAGCAAACACAGTGGCAAAAACTCAATGGCAATTGTCCTTTTTGTATCATCCACTCCTCAGGCTGACGTCAGGTCTGCACCATCCTATCAAAAACCTGCTCAAGTTCTCAAGAGAAGTCCATGTGCAGGGCTTTGGTAATTGTTCTGCACATGTGTCCTGGGATTTTTGTTATTAACAGGTCGCACCTACTCCCCCAGCCAGCTTTGCCCCAACCTAATCTCTTGTCTCACATCTACCTGTTTGTCTATCTTGTACCCATCTACTCAACTACCCAACCATTTCTCGATCCAACCATTCATCCATCTGCTCACCCATCCACTCATCTACCCATCCATCCATCTACCCATCCTACCTGTCCATTCACCCATCTGTCTACCCGCCCATCTGTTTATTCACTACCACGTGACGTTTATTGAATTTGCAGTGAAACAATGGAAGGAACACTGGACTTTGTGTTTTGTGACCTGTTCTTCCATTCTCAGCACAGCCATGGTGCTGAAACAAGGTCTGGGGGATTACCCTTAGCCAGCCTTAGGTTTTAGATCTGCTATTTTTTTTCCTGTCCTTGGCCAAACCCTTCCCTTTTTTGAGTCTTAGTGCCCTCATCTGTAAGATGGAGCAAGAATGGTACTTATCACTGTGAGGGTACAATGGGAAAATACACTCAGGAGTTCCTGGAGCTGTGTGGTCTTCCTGTAGTCTGTTCAGGTATTCAGTTCTGGGTGGGGAGGCCCAGAGGGGGCAGAGAGGGCCTTGCCTTTGGGGTGGCAGGCTCTGTGCTGGAAAAGGAAGAGGGTGAGGGCAGAGATGAGTGGTTAGTGAATACTCTTGGTGGCATTGACAGGGATGTAGACTGAGGGTTTCCAGCAGGGTAGAACATGACAGGTTTGGTGTTTTGGAAGGAGCCTTTTGGCTGCTGAGTAAAGACCACAAGACTGAAGAGCATGTATTGCTATCAAACTTCACAGACACTTGGCCTAAATGCTAAAGCTGTGCAGGCCCCATAATCACTCATCAAAGCCTCAGATCAGCTGGATCTCACTATATCTCCTGGCCAATCAGTGACGTAGCCTTCATGCCATGTCCTCCACCCTCTGTTCCTGGCAGACACAGCCAATCAATTACCATTCTCTTCCCTGTGGGCCTAAAACCATGCTGTTCAATATTGTACCCACAGCTACCACTTAAGTATGGCTATTTAAGTCTAAAATGATTAAAATAAAATGAAATTAACAATTCTGTTTTTCAATTTCATGGTCACATTTCAAATGTTCCATAGTTCCCTGTGACCACTGGGTAACAGGTTGGACAGAACAAACACAAGGCATTTCTGTCATTTCAAAAGTTCTCTTGGGCTGTGCCAGCCTCTGCCAGGCTGCCTGGCCATTCCATGAGGGCCTGGCACACCCTGGGTACATCTTTGGCTATGTGGAGGGCAACTCGGCCAAACACAGGCCTTTCACATGGCCAGAACCCCCTGCAGACTGGCTTTGTTTTTTTTTCCACCTGAGTTTTACATATAACATCACACTTCAAGGAGCAAAGGCCTTCTGTGCTGATCCTTCTCAAGTTCACCTGCTTTCTTTCTCTTAAGGAACATGAAGGTAAAGGCCCCGCCCTGACCCAGTGGGCCAGTATGTTCTGCCCTTGGCTCACCTTGGCCTGCCAGCCTCTAGAGGCTGCAGGCTGAGGTCTTACATCTATTTTTAGCCTTCCTGGGTGAATGTCATTGCCGCCAGAGGCTGACATTTCATACTCTGGGAACCTTGACCTGTTGCTTTTCCAGTTGTGAGCTGAACCTGCTTTCTTCATGCCCCACAAGGAAAGAACAATGATCATTAATAAACGGCATCTTTTGGCAAATCGGAAATGGGGCCTCCATGATCCAAGGCTGCCCTTAACCCTGGCTCTGCCGCCTGCAGCGGGCACCACGTGACTGGTCTCTGGGAGATTCTGCCGCTGCCAGGGTTATGCCGTGGGGCTGCCAGTTTTGCTGAGGCAGGGGAGGTGGGCAGTGCACTGGGGGAGGGGCAGCACTGACCCCTGGCTCCATGACTGGCTGGTGGAGGAGACTGAGAAGTGGTGATAACTTGGTGGAGGAAGGGTCTCCACCTGGGTAGAGACCAGAGGGCCACCTCCAGACACCGTTCCCAGGGCAGGGTGCAGTGCAGGTAAAGGAGGGGAGGGCACCTGGCCCTGGCTGCTTGGGGGTCTCACTTGGGCCAAGGAGCCTGCTTTGGCCAAGTCCCTGATTCTGAGCTGAGTCCTGTGCCAGGAACTGGGGTCTTGGAGCAGAATGAGGACCCAGTAAATGGTGGGAGTTAGTAGAACACGGAAGGAGCCCTGTCTGGCACTGGCTCAGGAGGTGGGGAGGTGGCCTTAGGTCCCCTCTGCACAGGTGAACTCCTGCAGGTGCTTGGAGGGCGAGTGACCCCTGCTGTCCTGGTCCTCGGGGGAAGAGGACTGTCTTTCTGTCTTGGGTCCAAGTCACCTTTGACAAGGGAAGCAGAGGTCACGGGAACAATTCCTCCCTTTCACGCTGGGCTGACAGAGGGTGGCAGCCCCTCCCGAGCAGCCCAAGACAAACACAGCAGTAGGAAGTTCCCACGCTCCCGACTGGAAGCTGGGCAGTGTGTGTGTATGTATGGGGTCAGTCACCCACAGGTGAGCTGGAGTCCTGCCTCCTGGGACTTGCTATGCGTGGACTCCAGGCCACATGGTTTACAAACACCATCTTGCTGAATCCTCGAAGGGATCCCATTATGCTTGTGTTATGATCTGCAGTCCACAGAACACAACCTGAAACTCAGAGAGGTTAAGTGACTTGCTTTGGGTCACACAGCCAGTAAAAGGAAGAGCTGGAACTCAGGCTCCTTCTTCGCACATTCGACTTGTCATGTGACAGAGTGCATTCACCTACTACGTGCGCACATGCTGGGTGCTGGGATGTGGACCTGATAAGGTCAATGACCTGGCAGGATTCTCACGTCCCATTTTGTAGCAAGAGCCCAGCAGTGACCTAGACCTAATTCCATCTACAAAATGCACCTGTCTGATTCTGTGTCCTGAGAATGGGACAGCCCTGGCCATTCATCAGTTCTACTGATGGCATCCACACACAAGGTTTCCACCATCTAGTCACCAAAAACTCATTCACCCATCTGTCTGTCATGTCATCCACCAAATGTCCACTATGGATCTTCCATCACCAATCCACATAAACTCATCCATTCATCCACTCACCCCACCCACTGGCCATCCATCCATTCATCCATCCATCCATCCACCAATCCATCCATTCATCCAACCATCCATCTCATTATCCACCAACCACCCAGGCATTCAGCATCCATCCATTCATCTCACTACTGGCCCATCTCTTCTTACCCAGCATTCTTCACTGATTATTCACCTATCCACTTAAGCTCCCCCCACTCATTTAGTTGGCCATCTGCTAACCTACCGAGTTACCTATGCACCCATCACTCTCTCAAATTCGCAGTGCCAGGCCTGAAGTTACAGAGTAGGTGCAATGCAAGGGAGCTAGCAACTGGGTGAAGTGACAAAAATCCAGTGGTTTAAAAGCAAATCCTTCTAGTTACTGGCTCTACAACTTCTCAGCCAGAGTAACTGGCTCTTCTTGCCCAGAGGCAGAATGGTGTGGATTGGGAAGCACCAGCTTTGTAGCCCTCCTGGACTCAGATTGTGGGTTGGCAGTTTAGTAGGCTCATGATCTTGGACAAGTTAACCAACTTCTCCGTGACACCTAGTGTGTAAACAATAACATCAGCACTTCCGTGCTGAGTCACCACACGATGAAAGACCCACAATAAATAATCCGTGTTATTGACAGAATTACTTCTCACTGCAGAGGCCACATGATCTAATTGGTCTGATTGTGCATGGGGCAAAAGGCTTATTTTGCCTGTGATTACTGAATGCCAAATTATTGAGAAATGATCTGTTTATGCCATTTTTCATTCCTCCAAGTTTTCTTTTTCTTACCTGGCCATATCCCCAGCTATTTTTGAGTGCACCTTTCTTTTATAGGTGAGCAGCTCTGATAACACCTTCTCAATGAATGCAGAACAGGACTTCTGGCTGTGATGCAGGAAAGACCTTTCCCCCCTAGCTGTCCCTGAGGAGAGTGATGCTTGATGGTATTTTCCAGTGGGATTGTGCAGGAAGCTGTGGGAAGGATTTGTCCAGCTTGTCCCTGACCACCACAAGCCATTCTGTCCTGGACCCCAAGCATCCCTCAGAGGAGACTGAGACACTGTGGGTATGACAGAGTCCTCACTCTCTGGCTGATGGGAACACTCGTGTTCCTCTGGGGCAATGTGTCTGACAAGTGTATTAGTCAACTTTTCATGGCTGGGGCCAAATTCCCAACACCCACAATATAGGAGCAGAAGTTTATTTCTGCTCATGGTCTCAGAGGTTTCAGTCCATGGTCAACTGGCTCCAAGGCAGAGACATCATGGTGGAAGCGCCTGGTGGAGCAAAGTTGCTCAGGTCATGGTGGCTGGGAAGCAGAGCACAGGGAAAGAGCACTGGTGGATTTGCTCCCTCCAAAGCCACACCCCACTAGTACTCCATGGGGAGTGGCTCCTTTCCCCAGGCCATGAGGTGGCTGAGGGCCTTTGTAGAATCTTGTTTATCTGTTCATTCCTTGCCCCTGTTTTGAAACTGGCCCCAAGGGAGCTTGACTCAAGATGTCTAAGTTGCGATAAAAATACAGCAAATATATCAAGAAAAATTTAAAATTTATTGTGTTAAAAGACATATTGCCATTAATTCCCTTCAAAATACCCTTCCGTTTCTTTAAACACACTTATGCCATCATTCTTGCTATTTTCTGAAGCAATCCCGGAAGTCCTCTTTCATGGGTGTCTTTTCATGGCTTCCTTGATGTCCTGAATCAATTCAAAATATTTATAGCAATTTCTGGCAAATAAAAACATTACATTGTGTCCTCATTCACCTTATTCACTGGATCTGGCACTGTGCAACTTCTGGCTTTTCCCCAAAGTCAAAATGACCATGAAAGGTAAACGTTTTGAATTGATTCAGGACATCAAGGCAGCTACGACAGGGCAACTAAAGACATGAAAGAGGACTTCCAGGACTGCTTTAGAAAGTGGCAAGAACAATGGAGTAAGTATGTTCAGAGCAAGGGGGAGTATTTTGAGGAAGATTAATGGCAATGTGTCTTTAATAAATTTTTAAAAGATTAAATATATACCATATCTTATGATTACATCTCATAATTTTGGAAAAAAATGACAGGAGTCCAAATATATGGATTTGTGCCCTGGTTCTGCTGTTTCGTGGCTGGGTGGCTTTAGACAGGTGGCTGGCTCTCTCTGAATCGAGTTTCCTCAACTACACAGTGAAGATGGTGGCCTACTCAGGAGGCTGCTGTAGGCCTCAAATCTGACGGCCATGCTTGAGGTAGTGAGGTCTATGGGGGACACCGACTGTCCCCGATTTGTCCCCTGAGGACCAAAATGATGGCACTTGTCTGTCTGGCCCAGGCCTGACCCTGTCTGCCACTCAGCAGGGGACCGGGTGTGGGGCCTATAGGTGTCATTTCAATATGGTGGTGGGGGATACTTTAATTATGACCTGTCTCTAGAGATAAGGCCAGAGGGTTAGGTGTAATTCCACTGCCAGGACACCGGGGCGCATGGAGATGCTTAACCTAGGAACGACGGGGAAAATGATAGCAGGGAAGAATTCAGCCCAAACTTGATTTGTGCAGGGTGTAATTTCAGATAGGTGCTGATAACTTCTCTGGAGGTGAAAGGCTCCGGGATCCCAAGGAGCCCCCAGGAGAGGCCGAGGAAGGCACACAGCGTCAGGAGAGCTGGCTTGGTGCCCAGCTTGGCAGTCGTGTGACCTTCTCCAGGTCACCTGGTGTAAGGACATGGGCCGTGGGCCCTGAAGGCAACCTGATTTCAACCTCAGGTCCGCCACTGACAACTCAGGTGGCCTTAGGGATCCCCATGTGTAAAATGGGAAAATACCGATTCCTGCCACTTTCTAGGGCTCAGCGCCCATGAGCCTTGCTTCCTCTCTCTGAAAGTTGGGATTACCCTGTGGGTGCTGGGACACGTGCTCAGTGTGCATTTGGGGAGCAGCCTCACCTTAGCTTCTTTTGTTCTTCTGTCATCTCCAGCTGCTGCTGCTGCAGGTGTTTCTAAACTGACCTTTGCCCTGGGTCTGACCGGTGAGTAGAAGTGGGGGCGAGGGCAGCTTCCCTGGCACCAGCCCCAGGGGCCTCCCCAAGCATGGGAGGGGAGCCTTGGCAAGGTGGCTTCCTGCAGGGCTCATGGCAGCCTCTGCCCTCACCTGCAGCCACCCCTTCTCCATGCAAACCCCTTTAAAGTGCTGAAATCCAACCCTGCAGTGGCCTCTCTGGACACACCACCCCCTGGCTCTTGGTGTACCAGCTCTGGCACATTCCTTCTCGTGCCTGCAACAACTCCATCCCTTCGGGCCCCAGGGCCTTTGCACTTGCTCTGTCCTCTGCTTGGAATGCCTTCCCTCCACTCCCCTTGCTGCTGGGTCCTTCTTACCCTGCAGGCCTTTTCCTCAGGGTCCCCTGCTTCGAGGGTCTTCCTTTTCACTTTTCCTAAGTGGATCTCTCTGTCATTTTCCCCCACTGGGCTGTTTCCCTCACATGTCACACTTTCTCACCACTGATTTATTCCCTTGCTTGTTCACAGTCTGCTCCAGAGTTAAGCTCCAGGGAGGAGCTCTGCTTATCGCTGTGTCCTCTGGGGTCAGCAGAGGTGCCCACCTGGCACTGAGTGGGTACTTGTTGAAGGAATGAAGGAATGAATGAATGAGGGCTGAGGGGTGATGATTCTGCCCTGAAGGGAACATGGTTTCTCCAGCCAGAGCCCAGACAGGCTCACAGTTTTCCACAGCTGTCCTTGCCTGCCATGGAGCCAAGGAGGTCTGGGCTGGGACAGGGCGAGGGTGTCCAGGTAGTTTGGGCCAAGGGCCACCCTCTCTGCCTTGTCTCCCACAAGGCTCTGGAGGGGCCTCTGTGAACTCTCTTGTGCTCCACCTCTTCCCTAAGACTTTACCTGGACTAGCAGGTGTTGACCACCATCCAGCTCTGGCCTTTGCTGCAAAGCAGGACCCTGTTCTGCCTGGCTAAGAGCCCCCACCCACTCCCACCTCAGTCCCAGGCTGCCCAGCACCCTCCTGTTCCCGTTCTGCCAGTCCAGCCTGCCCAGCCACCGCACCTGGCAGGGACACACAGCCCCCGCATGCATTCTTCTAAGCAGAGGAATGTCCAGGCCCAGGTTCCCACAGGGGTGCCCGCCTCGAGGGTTGTGACTCTGGGCTCCCGCTGCTCCTGGGCAGCAGTAAAAGCTCTTCTTCCGAACTCTGCTGAGTGAGCCATGAATGGGCGGGAGCAGACGGCACTCGGGAATTCCCGGGTCAGTGCACATCCACAGGGTGGGTAGGGCTGCTCCCTTGTAACCAGTGTCAAGTGAGACTCATTCTAATTAAAGGGAACATTAAGCAGGGCCCTTTAAGAACAGCTATTTCCTAAAGTCCTCTCGGATACCCATGGCTTCACTCAAGGAAGGAGTGGAGTTTGGGGGGCCCAGGGACAGCTCACCCACTCTGGCAGCCCAATCTGCGCTGATGTGCAATGCTATCTCAACAGTAATTTAAAGACTTCTGTAGGCCCTGATTCCCCACCTGTTTAATGGGCACTCTACCCCTCACCCTCTACCACATCCCTGGGAGAGAGAAAGCTCAGATGTGCCCAGAGTGCTGAGAAGTGAACTGGCCTAGAGACAGTGTCACTGGGGATCTGCCTGGCCAGCAACACCTTGGACCATAGATGCTCCATCAATCGACAGACATGAATCCAGCTCCTTCTGTGTGCTAGGTACCATCCCAGTCCTGGGTTGGAATACAAACCCCTTCACTGTATGGTTTGTGCTTCACTTTGCTCTAGATCAGAAATGATGCCTATGGCCTTGCTCTGCCTTTGGTTCTGCACTCACATGTGTGTTTGCAATGAAGATAGAATGACACACAGAGAGAAATAGCTGTCTTAGCCTCGCTCTGTAGTGTTTACTGCAATTTTGGCCAAAAGTGGCCAAAGGGCATAGTCAGACCTAATGGGGCTCACATCGATTTCATGACAAAGCTGGGGCTCCAATCCCCAACCTCTCCAAGGATCAGTTGCCCAAGGACTGGACCAAAGACTCTGTGATCAATTAGTCATGCCTGCCACATACATCATGGGAGAGTCATGGGATCGTGTGCTCTGTCTGAGTTGGCTCTGCTCTAAAGGTTGAACTGAAGTGGCATTTGAGGAAAAATCATGAAAGCAACTGGATAAAACCATTGAACATTCTTATCTCAAGGGCCTGGAGTACCTTGTAACATTTCCTGAGATAAAATCCTGCATTGGCTCCACTCATTGCCCAGAGCCACCTGATGTCCTCTGCCACCTGTGAGATCTAAAGCCAGACTTGCTGTCCCCCCTCTGGGCTGTCTTGGCTTATAGTCTGCTGCCAGCTCACAGTCTGCAGAGCTTGCTGGAAGAGGAATGCAGTCAATTAAGCAATTGTCTAAATGTTGGGACACTAGCCCTATCTGGGAGCCAGACTGAGGCTCCTTCCCCAGGAGGCACCCCTCCACCCACCGCACAGCATGGTTCCCTGGTGTGTCGTGCCCGCTACAGCCTTGGCATTTTGGTCCATCTGTTGCTCCCGCATGGGCTGCTATCTCTCCCCTGGCCCACCTGGCAAAGGTCCTGGCCTGGAGGACAGATCAGCAGAGGGAATGGCATACAGTAGGAGCCCTGAAAGCCCTCACTGTGTGCTGAGCAAAGCACTTCCCAATGCTTTATCTCTCAGTCCACCCCCACAACCAGCTGGCTGCTATCTCTTCCTGAGTGGGGTACAGGAGACCCAGTGAGATGGAGCCAGGCCTGACTGTCCTTCAATAGACATTACACATGCCATTGGGGCACCTGACAGCTCCTCAGCCCCCAAGGAGGCCAGGGTGGATAGGCTTTACTAGGTCATGTTCTGATAGACTGAGTAAATTGGAAAGATCCCAAGTCAAAAATGCATTTCATACACCTGAGCTAGAAGACAGCATAGCTGCACCTTACCTGCCTTGAACACGATCAGAACACTCACATTAGCCTACAGCTGGACAGATCACCTAACACAATGCCTGTTTTATAATAAAATGTTGAGTATCTCAGGCAATTTATTTAATGTAGCACAGTGTATTGGTTGTTTACCTTTGTGATTAGCAGCTGACCAGGAGCTGGGGCTGCCACTACCACCGAGCATCGTAGGAGAGGACTGTACTGCTGAGCGCATATAGCTTTTGCATCATTGCAAAGTCAGTTGCTTGTGGTGGTGAGGTTGACATCCCCATGTTCTTGCTGTCTGTCACTAGGACCACTCGGGCTATTAGGGGAGCCCACAGTCCTTGCCACTTGGTCCCCTTTCTTTCTCAAACCAGTGATGGTGAGAGGACTTATTGTTGGGATCTCTCATTGCCCCACTGTGAGCACCTGGAAAGGAGGCTCTGCTTTTAACAGGCTCACGTGATGAGGTCATTCCGCCTCCAGTTAGTGTCCCTTCCTTGAAACAGACAGGTCAGCTGCATCATCTCACATCACTGTCTTCACAGGAGTGCAACCTGTCACATTCTCAGTGGCAGGGACTAGGGAGGGTGTGTGTGCCAGGGTGGGATCTAGGGGTCTTTTAGAATTCTGCCAACGACAGTACATAGTAATAGTTGATTCAGTGTTTCTCTTTCCCAAGGATGTCACATGGGACTGGAAAGAGTGGAGGTGGAGAGTACCTTTGGTGGTAGGAAGCCCTGAGCTACATCATGGCTGATGGCCTCAGGGGAGCCACTTGACTGCTCAAGGCCTCAGTTTACTCCTCTGTAAAATGGAACAATACCGAGAAGGTAGGTGAGATTGTGTGGGTAAAGATTTCAACAGAGCCTGGCTTCGGTACTGGGCAGCAGACAAAGCTGCTGTGTCACGGTATCATAAACCAGCACAGCCTTTGTGCTGACCTGGGCAGGGTGTCATCATGCAGAGCAGGTTTTCAGGCTCAGGTGCATCTGAAGCCACCTCAGGCACCTTCCAGGGTCCACTTGTGGGCTGTAAAGGGCCCAAGAGCTGGAAAGAGTCCCTGGGAGCCATGCTGCATGCTGGCCGTGCCCACCCCTGCAGGTGGCTGCAGCTGAGGGGTCAGCTGCTCAGCAAGGAGAGGGGGTCAGGGCCATGCTGGCTCCCTCAGGATCAGGAGGTTGGTGCAGGGCGGCAGCAGGTGGAGCACACATTCTCCCATGCCAGTGGGGCTTCAGTTCCTTCTCGTCAGTGCCCTGGGTTGCCCGCATGCCATACTCATACTCTAGAGCCTTAGCTGCTTCCTGGCCAATTTCTGGGGAAGAATAGCTGGAGCACTATGGATAATAAAGCATGTAGCCTTTGGGGGGAGATAAAGAGTGTCAGGGAAGGGGCCACAAACAGGTGGCCCTGTAGTGTAAACCAAGGCAGTATAGGAAGATGATTAGTGTGTGGGTTCTGGTACAACTGCCTGATGTGCCTCTAGGTTCCACTGCTATCTAGTTAGGTGACTAAACCACTCTGCCTCAGGTTCCTCCTCCGTAAACTGAGATAGTAGACCCATGTCCTATAGTTGTCATGAGATGCATGTGTAGGAAAAGTTATCGTCTCCAATATTGTCATCACTATGATCATCAGACATCACTACCATCAACACCATCACCATCACTACCATCATTACCGTCATGATCACCATGATCATCACCATCTCACCATCAATATCATCACTGCCATGACCATTACCGCCATTGTTTTGCCGTCACCAACACTGTCACGATTACCGCTATCATCACAACGATTCTCAGTCATCACATCACTATCATCATCATCTCACCGTCAGGATCATCATCACCGTCATGATCATCATCATCATCATCACTATCACCGTCAGCACCGTCACCATCAACATCAACATCATCACCATCTCCAGCACCTCCATCACCATCATGATCATCACTGTCATCCTCACCATGGTCATCAGTCACCACCATTCCCATCACATCATCATCATCACCACTACCACCGAATGTTGATCAATATCAACATCATCACCAAAACAATCACAACCATTATTGTGTCATATGGTTCAGCAGGTAGGCTGGCACCCTGAGTGTTAGAGACAGATTCTATAGATCTCCAGCACAACCCAGCAGGTTTGTGTGTGCAGAGGGTAGGCAGAAGCAGGTATCAGTCCAGAGCGATGAGCTTTGCTGATCTGAGGTAGACCATGGTGAGTCTTGGATCAGTGAAGGGGAACAGGAAGGATCTAGGATTGTTGGAATGTCAACAGCAGACATGGTGCGTAGGGAGGATGAAACAGTTCCTGACATCACCCTCTTCCAGAAGTCTGCTCCTCAGAGGGGCTCCCTCGAGAGGAGCTACAAGGCAGGACTGTTGAAGTCTCATGCCACGTCCATCTCTCCCTGACTGGATGACTTCAGACAGGCCTTTTCCTAATCCTAAAATGGGGACCCAAGAGACATCAGGATCTCCCCTCAGTAAGTCACTGGGGGCTTGCCCTGGGCATCGAGTGGGTGGCACTGATGAGCAGGTGGGAAGAGTAGGGGAGGTCTCAGGAGGGATCAGAAAGCAAGTGTCCATAGGAGCAGCCCCTCTGGGCACAGTGAACCCTCCCATGATGCCCTGGGGCAGAAGAGCTGCAGCTATGCATGGTAAACATGGGGGAACAGCCCTCCTGGGGCATCTAGGCACCCCATCTCACTGAAGGTGTCACCATCCTCTGGGTGTTGTCTGGACATCCTCTCTCTTTCCTTCACCTTGAATCTGTCCTTGAGCCCTGTCGGGGCCACCTTCCATCCCACCACCATCTCCTGCCTGGGTGATCATGAGAGCCTATTCTCCCACCCACTCTGGTCCCCTTCTACTCAGCTTTGGAGGGAGCTTCTGAAGGGACAAATAAGGCCTTGTTCTTGCCATGTGCAGTGCTTTCCCCCTTCGGGTTAAAGCCCAAGGCCCAGACAAGGCCTGCAGGGACTATGAGGCCCTGTGGGTCTGGGGTTGGCTCAAGTCACCGGCCTGCTGACCTGCAGGACCCAGGCTGACTGGATAACTGAGCACAGCCACCTCTTTCCCCTCTGGGTCCTCTCTGGCCACTCTGGAAGTTTCCCTTGAGGCCCACTCTCTGTATTTCCCACTCACCTTGACCATAGTGTCCTGAGCTGGGATGAGGAGGGCTGCAGGGGGGCTCCCCACTGCACTCCCACCTGACACCAGGCTGGGCACTTACCAAGTGCTCAATAAACCATTGTGGATTGAGGGGAGAGTTCCCTATGCTGAATGAAGAGTGGGGCTTAAGATCGTGTCTGTTTTCAGAGCTTCCTAAAGTGAGCAAGAGGCTGGGGCTAGAAGACTCTTCTCACCCACCCAACTGCCTCCAGACTTTGGGCTCCACTTGGCCCCCGCGCCCCAGCTGTGAGGTCCCCGTGCCTCTGCTCCTCTTCTGCTAAGTGGGGACAGCGACTGTGCCCTCATGTAGGTTATCTGACCTGCTCTTAGTGCGCCCGCCCGGGGTACAGGAAGCCCTTTGAAAGGTTCTGTGTGTGCATATCTACTACTCTTATCAGTACCTCCCAGGAAGGGGTGTGAGATGATGGATACAGGAGAAGGGGAATAAATGAATGAATGAATGAATGAATGGCATCTCATTTCTGCCATCCCCTGGGCAACTCCAGGATCATTGAGGGGGGTTGGTTGTTTTAGTATCCCCCACAGGTTGGACCAGGTAAGCTGGGCACTCCTAACTCACTCAGGGCAGAATTTAAGGTGGGGCACATCTGTGTGTAGGCTTTGCCCTGGCCTTTACCCCAGAGGAAGGAATGTGGGCTGGCCTAAAGCCCAGGTGAGGCAGCCCCGCCCACCAGGCCGCCCAGCCCTCTCCTGGTCTCACCTGCATTCTCTTGCTATTGTTGCCCCACAGACCCACCCTGGTGCAAGGCAGGTATGTCAGAGAGCCAGGCTGGATTTGAGCTCGAAGCTGAGGTCCAGGGGTCTCTTCACCTGGACTGTGAGTCTTTCCTCACCTGGACAGACAAGGAAGGAGAGGCCATCACCACCAACCAGGTGCTTTCAGCAGCTCCTCCAGCCCCTGTTGCTGCAGAGGGCCGGCCGTCATACCTGTGGGGCCAGGGGGCTCACGAACTCAGAGGGCTGCGCAGCTGCTGGACTCAGATTGGGGAGTCCCACTGATGCTGAGCCACAGTATGCTTTTGAGGGAATTCTGCATATTGCCTGGGGCTTGTCCCCAGGGGGGTACACTTAGCTCAGGACACCCCCTGGCCCCCACCCCTGATGCTATCTGGGGACCACAGTGGTATCTCCTGGGCAGATGACTCAGGCACCTCCCTTGGCCCCCTATTGGCCCCGTCTTGCGGTGGAGCTAGGGGAGGGCAGGTGCCTATATCTTCCTGGTGTGGGCTGGGGCCTCCTTTGAAGACAGCTGCTGGGCAGTGGAGAGGCCAGTAGTGCAAGGGCACTGTGACTAGATGGGCATTTGGTTCTCTGTGGAAAGGGCCTCCTGGGACACCGCCTGCTGCTAGAGCTCGGAACAGAAGAGAAACTAGAGGGATCTGAGGGGAGCCAGCGGGGCTGAGCCAGGCAGGAGGAAGCAGACATGCCCTGGATCAAGTGGCCAGGGAGGTGTCTCCAGGAGCTTGTGTGGGATCAAGGATGCGTCGCTTGGGTGGTACCCCGGAGTTGAGCCTCCAAGCGGAAGTTGGAAAGGCCATCAGCTGCCAAGGGGAAGCACACCTGAGGCCTGGATCTTGGCAGAAATGACACAACCACCCTGTATGATGTGGGCCTGCACACAGCTCAGCCAGACGTGGCCAGCGCCAGGGGCCCTAGGTAGCCCTGACCTCAGAAGGATGGATGGGCCTGAAGTGCCCACCACTTAACGTGGAGGAGACTGAGGCCCAGAGAAGTTCACCAACTTGCCCGGGGTCTGAGTTCCTTCTCCCCCTTCCTTTTCTCCCCAACTCCAATTTCCCTCTCTACCTTTACCAGATACTACTGTGCATCTGCCAATCGCTAGCATGAGGCAGGGGTGGGAATACTGCCAGGTCCAAGGCCCTTGCAGAACTGTCCTCAGCTGGTCACAGGCCAGGAGGACAAGCTGCTGCAGCCTCTAGTCCCATTCTGGCTTTTTGGTGGGCGTCCCTGGAGGACTGTGTGGAATGGGACTCTGAGGCCGAATCTGGCGGGGAAAACGTGCTGCGATCTGTTAGCCATGTCTGCCAGAGGGGAGGGAGGCCCTGGGCTGTTCACCTGCAGATCCCAGCCCAGCATGGCCACTGATGGGCATTCAGACATCGCTGGGTATGGCGCAGGATTGCCCAACCAACTCAGCACTCTCTGCTCCATTTCCCACTGAGAAAGTGGAATCCCAGTGCAGGGCCTGGTTTCCTATGATGTCACGCTATAGCACTCTGTTCCCCTCTTTGCTTTGGCCTCTGAGGAGCTCAGAGTGGAGCTTGAGGCTTGCTTTTAGGTGCCAGTGAAATCTAGGGGCTAGGGCGTTTCTGGCGCCCACTACCGTGGGCTCTTCTTCCTCCTGCTGTGCCTCCTATAGAGCAAGCCAGATACAAGTTATCAACTATAAATAAGCCCAAGGCTTCCGTTCTGGCTCTCACTTGAGTTTCCTTTTGCATTTTTTAAAGTCCTTAATCAACAGAGTTGGGGGGCAAAAGGGGGAGTCCTAACGGAAGGTGACATCACCATCAGCTGGCCCCAGGAGCAGGCCCCCAGCCCTGAAGGCACGGGTGGGCCTTGAATGCCCCTATTATGAGGGGTAACCTCATTACACAATTCACTGCACGGTGGAATTTCAAATGGGGTTTTGTGGTTTTTGCCCTTCGCTGCAGTGCACACACAGGCAGCTGCGGTCACCCTGCTTCCTCTCTCGCCGCAGCCCTGGCACCCGGCCAGCCTGGTGACCACCCGCCCTATCATGAGTCAGTTTCATTCTTAACTCACTGATTCAGGTCTCTTTAAAGGGACAGTAGGGCTGACTCGTTCAGGCCCCGGAGGGGGAGGCCGCACAGGGGAAGAGCCTCCCTCTGATGGGGGTGCAGAGCAAGAGGAAGCTTGGAGGCCTCTCTGCAGCAGCCCCTGCCGCCCTGCATCACCCAGTCCCCAGGATGGAGGAGGCTTCCGGCTTGCTCCCAGGAAGAGCAGCCTGTTACTTCCCCAAAGCCGACTGCAGGGCAGGAACCCCAGGGGTTCAGTGACTTTCCTTTCAGCCTGGCCAGACGCCCTGCCCAGGTCTGGGCACAAGGGTGAGTGGGGCTTCCCAGCTGCCCCGTCATGCTGTGTCCTGTCTTTCTCACACTCTCTGTCCCCTTTTCCCTGAACTTTGGCCACAGGAACTGGCTGTAGTTCTAGGAGCATCCCAAGCTGCTTCCTGAGCAGCCCTTCCCGCCACCTGGAATGCACATGGGTCGCTCATTCCTCTACTGGTTGTGTGGCCCCCTTCTCCTCCTCCTTTTGGCTCCTTGTCACTTCCTCCTCTTGTCACTCTGTTATTGCAGCTTCAATGAGAACTCAAGACTATTTAATTTGCACCCTCCCCTAATCGGTTCCATGAAGGCAAGGACCTTTGAGGCCTGGCACACAGTAGGTATTCAATACATGTTTGTTGAATGAAAGAATAAATAGGGAGTGAACCTTCCCATCAAAGCCCCAGACAGGGAGCGGGGGAGGCCCCTCCAGATGGAGCAGGACTGAGTGTGGTGAGCAGCTCTGCTAGCAGGTGCATGGTCCTGGGCTGAGGGCGTCCTGGGACCAAGCCTGCAAGTCCAGCCTGGTCTGCGTCTCAGTCTGAGGCTCAGGGAAACCAAAGAAGAATGTCTCTTCTTCCACCTTGGCCTGGCTGACTCACACTTTCTCGTTGTGCAGCTCCCTTCTTCTGTCCACACTGCTCCTGGGGTGATAGAGTGGTCAGGCCAGACCAGCAGGGCGTGGCCAGCTGCAGGAAGCTGGCTGCAGCTTCATTCACAAAAACACAGTGTGCCTGGTTCCTGCGCTCTGCTGGGGCTCTGTGGTCCCCAGCCCTATGGCCGTGTCCTGGGGTTCTGAGGTTTGCAGGGGTAGTGGGGATGTAAGGGGCTGGATTTGTGCATCCACATGATCAGGGTCCATCTGGGCCTCTCTATGTGGCCTCCTGCCTCTGCCCACCATGCTACATCCAAGGGGGCTGTGGTGGGGGAGGGGCTGGATGCAGAGGTGCTTGGTCCTCTCCCCTCTCCCCAGCTGACCCTTGTCTCCACACAGAGCAGGGAAGCCCAGGGCTCAGGTGGACAGCAGCCCGCCTGCTGGATGCACTCAGTCCTCTGTGGCTCCCATCTCCCAGGCTGGGGTGGGAATGGGAGGATGGAGAGTTAAGAGTTAATGATGCCCATTTGACACAAACTCCTAAGCCCAGCCCTGTGCCTCTCCCCAGGTGTGATTTCTTAAGTGTCCCAGGGGGCCCTGGATGTCACCATCACTGCTGTCTTCAGGCCACATGCTGGCTCCCTGGCCACACCAGGGACGTCAGTGAGGCCCCACCCTCACAAACTGCTGGTCTGATGGGGGACATGGACTGGCAGCCAGTTGGTGAGGCAGCAGAGTGCCGAGTGCTTCCCTAAGGCTGGCTGCGGATCAGAGGAGGCTGCCTGGAGGAGGGGGTGTCTGAGAAGACCCCTGATGGGTGAGGAGCTACCAGCTAGGGGAAGGAGTAGGAGGGGGCAGAGGAGCAGCATGTGTGAGGCTAAGTGCATGCAAGAGTTTGGTGCATCGGAGCCTTGAGGCCTCTGCAGAGCTGGAGCTGAGGGTGGGCTGGGTTGGGGAGTGTGGAGGGGGAGCTGGGGCTGGCAGGGGGCAAGGTCCTGCCTGCTGCTCCAATGTTTGCCCGAAGGTGGAGAGGGGCTCTAGTAGGCTTGGCTTGCCTTTGAAGGCCTTGATAGACACGGGCCTGGGGAAGGACCCCCTGGGTAAGGTCCTGGCAGGGAGTGACCCCTCTTGCCTAAGCCCAGCCAGAGCTTGGATGCTGCTCTGAGAGGGTCACAGGGACCCCCTTGGGCTTGATAGGAGGGGCAGCCAAGGCCAGTGTGCGAGCATGAGGTTGTCATGGAGAAGGCCTCAATCTTGAGCTTGAACCTGAAGCCCAGGTTTGGGTGCCTCCCTGGGCAGGAGCAGTGTCCAAGGACTCTCCCCTCTCCTGGAGATGTCTCAGAAGATCCCTTGGGCCTGACAGCATTGTCCCCAGAAAAATGGGGACCAAGGGGGCCCAGAGCAGCCATTCAGAGTCTCCTCTGCAGCCAGTGGTGCTGGGTCCCCGGCCACACGTATTGCTAGCTGTGTTTGCAGGTTTCTCTATCAGCCACAAACCTTTGTTACCTGGGAGACTGTCTCATATTTTATAGTTTGTGATAGAGAATGACAACTAAGTAGAGAAAACAAAGGGTGATCTGCAGGGCATGGGGGAGAAGGCAGGTGCCATGGTTGCTGAGGGGCCTCTTGTCCGTGGCTCCATTAGGATCCTATGAGGGGACTCATGGGGACAGCTTTAGGCCAGCTGGCCTCAGCCTTGGTCATCACAATCCTGGGGCACTGTGGCAGGGTCTCCAGTGGAGGGCTGTCCTCTCTCCTTCTACAGTTGGGGAAGCTGAGGCTCCAGAGGCCAGTCTTGTCCTGGACCATGCTGCCAGTGCCCACAGGTGGCGTCCACTGTGGGCAAGTGGTCGCCCTCCCTCCCTCCCTCCTTGACCTGTGGCTGCTGTGGGCATCCAATCCAATCACAGGAGTAAAGCACTTTGAAACGCAAAAGCTGCTAGGTATTACTGTGGTTATAGAAACAACAGGAAGAACATGACCAATTGTGGTTTTATGAGGCTGCGCTGCCCTTCTGGAATTCCCTCTTATCCTACAATCTCAGAGCATGGGCTGGGCCAGAATTAATGAGGCCCTAAAGCCAAAGACCACAGAATGCTCCCAGAGGTGCAGGAAGGCACGTTCTGTCCAGGCGGGAAGGGACAAGCCCTGTTTGTCCACATGGATGTCCTCTCCTGGCAGCAGTAGCAGCAGCTCCCACCCTGAGCCTGACGGTGGGAGAATGCGGACCTTCGGGCCCTCCCTTGCCCCCGGCAGATGAGGGATGAAGACCAGCAGCAGAGAGGGGGAGGGCAGTTCTGCCTGGCTCACAGTTTCCTGGGTGCAGATCCTATGTATCTCTTGAGACCATTGGCTCCTGAAGGTCACAGCCATGCATGCCTGGGCCTGCTGGGATGAACAGGGCTTGATGGCTAAAGAGGAAGCAGTGGGATATGGAAGACTGAATGCAATCATTATGTGCTACAAACATGTACTAAGAAAAATAAAAATTTTAAAAGGCTTACTAAGTTACTAATACATAACTGATGAATGAATGGTCAGGCAGACACATGGGAGGATAGATGGACCAATGAGTCTGTGGATGGTCTATGAGAGGGTAGTTGAGAGGGTGGAGGAAAAGGTGGGTAGATGGACTGATGGTTGGATAGATAAAGGAAGGGTGGATGCATGAGTGGAGAGATGGTGAGTGGCTGGCGGGATGGATGGATAGAGGATGGGTGGATGGATACACAGATGGAAAGACAGAGGGATGTATGGTGGGATAGATGGGTGGATGGTTGTATGAATGGAGAGATGGATGGATGGGTAGATAGAAGGATGGATGGATGGATGGATGGTGGCTTGGTAGACAATGGAATAAGCAGCAAAGTCTATCTCCAGCAGGGAATGTAGGCACCATGAGATGGCCTTGAGGGACCAGTAGGAGCTAATGGGTAGAATTTTGGCGTGTATCATGTGATGCCCATGCCTTCTACTAATTGGGAGAGCAATGATCCAAGCTAGGACCTGGGCTTGGACCCTTTTCTTGGTTCAGCTCAATCTGCCCTTGGACCTCGGCCAGTCCTTTCTCTTCCAGGCCTCAGTTTCCCTGTCAGGAACATGATTTCTTATAGGATAAGGTGGGTTTCAAGGAATGCAAGTGGAGGCTCCCAGTTTTCTGGGGAGCAGGGTTTGCCTCCCACTCACAGCTTCCCTTTCTCCGCCTAGGCTCTGTCCAGATCTCTGCCATGCATCCTCTTCCCAGCATTTGCCAAAGATTTGACAACAAAGGTGGCCAAAGAGTTGGGCCCTGGGGAAGGGACTGGCCCTGTCCCAAGGTGGGCAGCCAGAAGGGCTACTGTACCCGCAGACAGCTGCTTCTCAGGCCCCTGGCAGTCTCCAGACTGAGTCACTCTGAGTCACCAGTGTCACTTCCTACCACACACATTCCTTCATTCACTCCATGTCTACCCCTGGGGACACTTCCTTGGAATCTCTTCGGGCACTTGCCAAGGGCGTGGAGGGCACTCAGCCTGCCCCAATCGAACAGCAAAGAGCCCAGTCTCTGGCAGCCTGGCAGGAACAGAGGGCTGGACAGTGTGACCTCCCAGCCTCTGAACCTCTGACCTCCCAGCCTCCTGGCGCCGAGGGCTCTGGGCCTCACTGGGCCAGGTACTCCCAATGGGTGTAGAGGGTCCCCGCCTCTGTGAGGCCTTTGAATTGCCACTGAGACTTGGGGGGACACTGCCAAGGGGCCACTGGGACTCACTGGGTGAAGAGGAAAATGACTCTCCTGTTGCCACCCCTCACCCTTAACCAGTCATGCCCTGCTGGGCTCTGGCCTGACCAGCTCTGGGGTGGCAGCTTGGCTCCCTGTCCCTGCTGCTTCCTGGGTGTGAGGCATGGGCCATGTCACACACAGCTCTAGGCCTCCATGTTCTCATCGGCAGTTGGGCTGTAGTGAGGCACTGGCTGCTCAAGTGGTGTGACAGTCATGCTCTTCTCTGCCTCCTGAACTGGGGGAGAGCCACAACTCTGGACCTATTGGACTCCCCAGCAGCAAGTCCTAAGATCGACTGTCAGACACCAGGGGGAACACAGCTCTAGCTTGGGAGGACAGCCAGGCGGGAAGTTTGGGGACACAGGATGGTGACCCCAAGGCAGGGCTTCCAGGGTTGGGCTAACAGGAGCCCAGTGGGTGCCTGGCATGCTGAGCTCAGGGGTCAACCAGGACTATGAGCTCTGTGTCCAGGAGGCCCAAGTCTCAGCTCTTGGAATCTTCTGTGGCTGGACCTGGGTCTCAGGAGGCCAGCAGCCCGAGTGCCCTTTCCCACGGGCTCCTGCCTCTTGAAGCCTGTGCTAGCACCTTCCCTAGGTTGGGCACGCTCTGCCCTGGGGATGGGTATGGAAGTACGTGGACAGGCCTGGGCCCTGTGCTTGGGGTCCACATTCCAGTGGGGGCTGGAGGGGGGATAGTGACCAAGGCAGATGTGCAGCCAGTGAGAAGGTGCAGGGAAGGCAGGGCTCGGTCTGGGATGCTCCCCAAGGGGCCCTTGGTGGGGTGGGGTATCTGGCATGCCTGACCCTTCTGAGGAATGGCAAGGAGCAGACAGAAGGGATGAGCATGTGACCATGCCACCCGTTGACTGGGATGGCCACATGTGCTCTGGGTAATGATTCCAGGGCCCTTCCCACCTGTGGGGACGATGGGCTCATCAGTGCCACCTTCCTGGGGCTTTGGAAGGACTTTTCCTTTTGCTGGAGTGCATTGGGAGCAAGAGGGAAGCATCTGACTTAGGCCTCTAGGTTAGAGAGGATGGGGAAGGATTCAAGCATTGAATCATGGTCTACACCTTTGATATCCACTTCCCTCTCGGGGCTGGGGACACAGGGATGGGGCAGGTGAGGTCCTCTCCAGAGGTGCTGTGACCGAGGAGGGGGAACACAAAGACTGAAGACTGAGAAAGGTCCTGCAGAAGAAGGCCAGGAACTTGAGGGGAAATCGGGGTGGTTCCTGGAGGAGGGGATGCTTGAGGCTCATCCAGAGGGCTGAGCAGCAGCTTCTCAGGCAGAGGCAGAAGACAGACAGGATCACACATGGAGCACAGAGCAGATGGACAAGGCTCTGGTGAGCGAGCACAAAGTAAACACCGTGCCCTACTCATTCATTCATTTACTCTCCAGTACTGCTGTGCACACTCAGTGTAGTTGGGGCATCCTGGCCCTGAGGGAACACTGGGCCCGCCCTCAGCTGCTCTCCACAATCCTGCCTTGGAGGGGGGCCCCCCTCCAGAACCCTACCTGGGTTCTTCTGCCTTACCAGGGCCTCCTTCACAAATCCAAAGCCTAGCAAGGCTCCTTTTGAAATTCCACTAATTTTTTTGTATCTTTGCATTAGTGATTCCTCCTCAAGCATCAAAGGGAGCCAAAGGACATTTTCACTCCTAACAGTTTTGTACATGAGGCAGCTGATCATGATCCTGCGCCTCCAATGATAGGCTGCTCTCCCTTCAGATTCCCAAGATTACAAAAGGAAATTCGGCTAATTATAGTTTGATGGAAATTATAGTCCTGTCGATTGCCGAGGGACTGCTGGGTTGGCAGGAATCACTGTGTTCTTTGATAAGATTTTATTAATCTCTCTCAGGAATCTCATGAGTACTTTACTGCAGGAGAAACCTCTTTTGTGTCCCTCTCCCAAGAACGTGCCCACATCGCACCTGGAAGATACAGATATCTGGATTATGGAATGCAGGAGCAAGAGCAGAAGCAGGAGAGCCAGGAATGCTGAGTTGCGTGCAGATGCTGACTTGCTGTGTGACCTTTGTCAGTCCCGATGGCCCTCTGGAAAGTCATTATTTCATCGGAAGGGAAGCAGTGAGCACTGAGCATGAGCTGTGGGCTCCGGTGACCTATATACCCTGGGCAACCCACTTGAGCCTGTTTCTGCGCCTACGGTATGGGAACGATGATAATAATATCTCCCTTCCTACAGTTGTTCTAAGAATTAAATGAGCTAATATATGTATGCTCATATAAAAAGCCAAGGTGGAAGTCAGTATTGTGAGAGGTCAAGAGGATACTGCCTGCTTCCTTATCAAAGTGGCTTCCTCAAAGGTGGGGATTGCCAGGGCCCCGGCAGAGGCTGCAGATGACTCCCACTCTCTGCATTCAGAAGAGACCTCTCCTAGTAGAGCTCAGTGCTCAGAGAGGACCGTGGGGACTTGGGTGGATCTGGGACAGTGCACTGTCACATGATCGGGTGGCAGGAGGCCCCATAGGTCCAGGACACTCCCATTCCTAGCACTGATCCTAGCAGCCTTTTGGCAGCCCTTTCCCAGAGGAACCCCAGAGCTTCTGGACGGTGTCAGCTCAGCAGAACGCGGGACACCAGGACCTGTGTCTCCATGTGTGAGGAATGGGGGCCTCTGGGATTGGAGGTGGGGAGAAGCCTGGGCCTGCCAGGCACCCTGAGGCCAGAAGAGACTGCAGGCAGCCAGAGTGCGACCACCTGTTGGGGGCCCTGCTCTTCGAATGCACACTCCCACCCCTCCCAGACCTGCCTCTCTCTGTGAGGTGCCAAGGTAGGACATTGTCGCTGCACAGGTCACAGTCATCTGTACCCTCGTTTTGGGTGGCATTGGACCTGTTGGGTTCATTCAGCAGAGACAGAGTTGGAGTGCGTCTGAGCCACTGTTCTCCTCACTGGGAAAAACACCTGGGCCCCAACTAAAAGGAGGAGAGGCTTATCTTGGCTTACATTTCTGTCCCTGGTCAGCTGGCTCTAAGGGCGGACTGCACGGCAGAAAGGCCTGGCAGAGGAACACTGCTCATGGCGAGAGTTAAGGGAGGAGCTTGTTAAGAGCAGCCTGGGCCCTGTTCTTCTCTGCTCACCCTCCGATGGCTGCATCCCAGAGAAAATGGCAGAGTCCTCACCATTTTTCCTTTGCTCCAACCACGGTAACCTCCTTGCAGCCAGTGTCTGACCCCAGGGCCTTTGCATTGGTTGTACCTTCTCCTGGGACACTCTTCCCAGATATGATTTGCTTCCTCTCCTTTAAGACTTGGCTCAATGGAAGACCTGATCAGTGACCCACTGTGATCCCCTATTTACAGTTGCCCCCCCACCCCATGCTCTGGAGCTCACAGCCCCAATGACATGCTGATGTATTTATCTTGTTGATCGCTGCCATCTCTGTCAGTGTGCATCTGGACAGCCAGGATGTCTGCTGTTTGTTCGCTGCTGTATCCTCCCCCAACAACCATGCCGGGCACGTGACAGAAGCCTAGTGACTATGTACTGAGTGAGGGGCACAGTGTCCATGAGACATAGATCACACTGTCACCCACGTTTTGTATATGCAGGCTTCCTGCTCCCGCTGGTTTGTGTGCACTGGACTCCTGCCCTGTGTGGCAGTGAGACCCCGCTATGACCAAGGTGCCCTGTGTCCCCTGCACACCAGTGTCCTGTCTGGCACCTCCAGGACAGCTGCTCCCGGGGCCCAGTGGCTCAGGCAGCCAGTTGAGGTTGGGGAGGTGACAGGGAGGGACCTGGCTTCCTGGGGGTGGGAGGAACATTCTAGCAGGGGGGATAGCACATGGGAACGCTGCCAGTGGGAAGATCAAGGCTTTTGGTGCTGTCCCTTGGGCCTGGCAGAGGTCTCCTGGGGGGCCTGGAGGGCACAAGCCTGTTGTGTGCATTTCACAGGCCTTTGGGACCAGCCCGACAAGCATGAAGCCAGTGGGATCAGGGTGGGGGCGTTATCAGGGTCCTACTCGAAAGACTTCTATGACAGATGAGGGAGGACCAGGCTTGGGCGGGGAGCCAGTGCAGGGCTGGAGGTACAGCATGATGCTAGAGCTCAAGGGCAGAGTCAGCGGTGCTCTGTGCATCCCCAATATGTGTCTGGGCAGCTGGTGCCAAAGAAGGACCCAGGAGGAGGCGGCGGGTGAAGCCATGGGCTCATTTAGAGTGCAGTCAAGCTGCTATGCAACCCCTAGAGTAATCCAGAAACCATGGGCTTCTGAGTTAGGGTATGGATTCTGGGGAAAGGATCTAGGGGGTCCCAGTGCCTACACGATGACTCTCAGCATGAGGAGGACAATGTCCTTCCAGAGGAGTGTTGGAGAGAGAGGACTGGTGACCGCCCAGGCCTCCCGCCCAGCACTTGCCATTCGGGCACAGAGGGCTGCTGGCCCCTGCCCCTTCTGATGCAGGTGTCCAGGAGGTGAGGATTTCTCAGGGGCCTTCTCCTGCTGCCTCCAGTTTCAGTGTGGGTGACCAAGGCAGGGTTGCTATTATTTTTCTACCAGGAAAAAATGTATAGATTTTAGGCATTTGCCAAATGATTTGAAAGGAAAGCAATGGACAGGAGTTACGTTTTCAGGACCCTGCTCAGACCCTGTCCACTTTGTACCAATGGGGGAACGACAGTCAGGGCTGGGAAGCATCTCTGGGCTGGCAGGGGCGGCGGAGACCTGGGTGCTGGCTTCACTCTCGTGACCCTGTGATAACCGAATGCACAAGTCTCTCCTCAGCCCCGGATCTGCTTCCTCCCCCAAGAGCCTGCTCAGTGTTGCCTTGCAGGGCTCAACGGACCCCAGCTCCATGTGCCCTAAACAATTTAGGGATGACCCTGTTGCTCCAGCCTGTCTTCAGCTGACTAGGCCACCCAGGGGAGTGGGGCTGATGTCACACCTTGTCATCCAAAGCCTGCGGGGGAGTCCTGTCCCCACAGCTCTCCTGGCCTTCTCTGCACCCCTCTGCTGCCCCCGACTCTTGCTACCGTCACCTCCTGGGGCACCAGCACATGCTCTGTCCTCACTGGAGTCCTCGGCTCTAACTCACGTTCCCGCTC
The DNA here is from genome assembly GCF_000247695.1 of Heterocephalus glaber. The sequence continues at coordinate 17,750,570 of NW_004624767.1, read as the reverse complement.
AGTCTTGGTGCCCAGTGAGGGGCTCAGCGCTGCGTCCACGGTCCCTGTACCCCAGGGTTTGAGCCCTGCAGGACAACACAGCCGATGTGACAAAGAAGAGCATGTGAAATGCCAAGAGCAGGGGATGAGGAGGACATGGGGCAGCCTGGAGACAGTGGAGGGCAATGCGGGAACTGGGCCGCAGGACAAGGGTGTCTGGGCCGAGGGGACAGGAGAGGAAATCGAGGCGGAGAAACTCCTGCCCAGGGTGTACCACGGGGACATAGTCATGTTCCTGCCAGCTTCAGGACCACCTGGGCTGGTCCCAGCTTGGGAATGAGTGACTGACAGTCATGGACATATGCTGACAATCACTTAGTACCCTCTGTGCCCTGGGTGTTGCGTGACACTGGACAAGTGTTAACTCACCAATTGTCCCAGGAAACTAGTTGCTATACCCAGTCTGCAATGTGGAGGAGGCTCAGAGAGGTTCAGTAACTCACCTGAGATCACACAGCAGGGAAAGTGAAGCCAAGCTGCCTAGCTCCAGAGCTCTGTTCTCTCTCTCTCTCTCTCTCTCTCTCTCTCTCTCTCTCTCTCTTTCTTTCTCTCTCTCTCTCTGTATAGGGGTAGTTCTAAGCTAATGGAAGCTGTAGCTGATGCTGAGCAGGGTGGACATGCAGGGCCCCGGGTTGCTTTGGCCCTGGCTGAGAGCCCCCTCCCTTGGCTGCAGCTCTGTTTCCTACAGTGTCTGCTTTGTCCCCCTGCCTTGGGGAAGGGGGCTGCAACTCTCAGTTAAGGTCCAGCCACAACTCACCTCACCCCTGCCCCAACCTGTGAGCCCCACATTCACTGAACAGTGGGGTACCAAAGGGCACAAAGTCAGGTGACTTTCCCGAGCCCATGAGCGTCCAGGCCTGGGACCTGTGTCCATCTAGTTCCAGAGCCCATGCAGCCAGCCACCTGTGGAGTGTCCTATGGGGACAGGTGCTGCCCTCCTGAGAGCCTTTCCCTGGGTGTCAGTCTGCTCACGCCCGGGAAGAGGCTCCAGTCGGAGGAGTCTCCAGCTCACCCGGGAATGTGCAGGCTGAGGTGGTTCCCTCCTGCACACCTGGAAACTGAGCTGCCTTCCCAGACCTCCCTCTCTGGCTGCTGGAGGCCAGGCTGGTCTTTGGACCCAGGCAACAGCTTGTTGCTTCTCCCCTGCACCACATAGCTGGAGACAGAACTGGGGGCCCTGCCTTCGGGAGGTCTTTCTTCCCAGAAGCTGAGGAAAGAGCCAGATGCGAGCTGAGCTCCTACTGTGTTCGAGCCCCCTGTCACGCAGTCACTTTGCAAAGCCAATGTTCTTTATCATGCTCTACAGAGAAGGGAATGAGGCTCCGCAGGGTCACCCTGACTCCTTTGGGTCACCTAGCTAGTGCGGGCCAAAGGTGGAGGAAGAGCCTTCCGACGTGGGACCCCAGAGGCCCCGGAGAAACCCTGAGCAGCCTGCGTGCTCCCCAGATCTGGGCCCCTCAGGGAGGCTGGCTCCCACCTTGGCAGACTGCCTCCTTCTTTCTCCCTCCTTCCCGCCTGAGAGGATGAAGTGGTAAACGCTTCAAAGTCAACTGTCAAAAGAAAATGGTCGGAGGAAGGAAATGTGCAATTAGGAGCTTCAGAGTAATTTCCATCCATCGTGTGGTTTGAACTGCACGTAAACACTCAGGAAGAAGAGGGCCGGTTCCCCACACTCGCACTCCCTGCTGCAGGTCCTGCCAGCCCACTGGGCCCCAGGCTGGGTGGATTCAGCAGAGACCCCAGCAGGGAGGCCAGGGACAGGCAGTCTCTGAGGGCTGGAGGTGTTGGGGGCAGTGGGAAGTTCCTGTTCCCAGAGAAGCGTCTTCTAGCAGCATGTGCCGGCATTACAAAAAGGAAATATTAATGTTATAATTATAATTCTGTTTAATTAAGTTATTAAACAGGCCTAGCCTCAGAGGAGGAAAAAAAACCCCATAGTTTCATTCTAATTGTTTCTCCCAGGATGTAATTAGAGCCTCATAGAAGGAAATGGAGCCAGAAGGAGTAGGCCCTGCCTGGCCCAGGAGCTGGGACTGGTGCATGGGCGTGGGGAAGGTGGGCTGGACTGTGGTGACAGTCAGGGGGCTGTGCTATGGAAACGTGGCCTCTGAAAAGGGTGACTCAGGATTGGCTGTGGCCCCATACCTGGCCCATGCTCAGATAATAGTTGCAGAATGGTTCCCTCATGGGCATAGGCCCTGACAAGCCAGGCTGTGACTTTCTCAGCTGCCCTGGAGGCCACAGTCCTGCCCTGGCCTTCCTGGTGGTGGCCGATGACATCCCCCCTGGCCATGGGTGACTATGACAGGCTGCCTATCACAGAATATGACCTTCTTTTCTCTCGTCAGTCCCGGCCTGAGTCACTGATGGCTGACCCTTGGGACGAGGCCAAAAGTGTCACCAGTCCCCAGACTTCAACCAAGCTCCTGAAAGGGATTTTTCCTAAAGGACAGGAAGGAACATCAGGGTCCCAGAGGGTTTAAGCAGCTGAAGACCTGCCCTAGCCCCTGGGTCTGAGGAGCCAATGGTGGATCCCAAGGCCAGACCCAGGGAAGCCTCTGCTAAGAGGTGGGGTGGGTGCTGGCCCCAAGCAGCTCAGATCCGGTTTTGGCCCCTGAGCTGACAGCTGCCTGCAGGCTCCGTGCAGAACCTCCTGTCAGACGGGAAGTGCCTCGTTCCAGCTGGCACTGCCTTATCGAACAGGCTGGGCTTTGTAAGTGTGGACAGCTGCAGTGGGTGACAGCACTGGCTCTGGGCAGGGGCAGTAGCAGTTGGGGGGCCTGGCTTTGGGAGGCTGAGTTGGGGAGGCCAAAGCCAGCAGTACCTACCAATGGAAGGGGGAAAAGGACCCCGGAGTTTGGTTCAATGGAGACTCCCAGAAAGCTGAGCCCTTCAAGTCAGGTAATGGGGTGTGAAGTTTCACTGAAGAATGATCACAAAGAAGATAGGAATTTACATGGGGATGGTGGAGAGCTGTGCTTAGCCTCTAGGTTCTGGCTCATTCCTGGTGCAGCCAAAAAAGAGCTATCTTTACATGGACCACATGGAGACAGTCATGAAACTAACCTCTTGGTGATTAAGAGGCATGGGAGGATGTGGAGCCCTTCCACACACCATTTACCATCATTGGCTCATCATCTACTCACCCATCAACCTGCTCATCCACCCATCCAATCCATCATCCATCCATTTATCTATCCATTAATCCATCTCCAATCATCCATCCATCCATGCATCCATCTATCCATCCATCCATTCATCCATCCACCTATCCATCCATCATCTATACCAGAATTACACTAAGACATTTCCTCTACTGGGTGGCTTAGAGATCCAGGAACTAATAGAGCTGTCCCTGCCCTGGTGATAGTCTGTGTGTGTGTGTGTGTGTGTGTGTGTGTGTGCGTGTGTGTGTGTGTGTGTGTGTACGAAGGAGAAGAAGCAGAGGAAGCAGACAGAAGACAAATACATTCCTGGGATAACTCTGGGAACTTCCATAACTAGAAAGACGTAAACCACATGTTGGGGTCCCTCTATCTCATCCTAAGTCTCAGTTTCTCACTAGGAAAGTGAAGGTAAGGTCGTGCAATGGTCACTTGATATGGTATTAGATGAGACAATGACAAGGTACTCAGCATCCTGTCTGGTCTGGGGGGGGGTGCTTAATAACTGTTACTATTGTTATCAGCATCACCATCATCATTACCATCTGTTTGGGATGAAAGCGGGCAGTTTATGGAAGCCTTCTCAAATGCAAGCTCTTTAAGGCTGGGTAGCAAAGGATGAAAGTTTGCTTGGCACCAGCTCTGCACCTCCTCATTAGCAGGCTGTGTTCATACGTGCTCGTTCCTGGTTCTGCATCCGACTTCTCCCCCATCCCCTCCTCCCCACAGTCCCTTTCCGAGGAGGCTAGCTCTGGTCTAACTCCTCCTGGGAGACCCCCTGGCTGCTCTAGGCACTGCCTGGCCCCTTCCTCTTGCCTCAGCACATAGATCACATTCACCTCAAGGCTGTAGAAATTCCCCATGAGCTTTCTTACACATCAGTGGACTCTTCCTGGTGGGGTTGAATCCCTCAGTAGCCCAAGAGGGTGTAGACCTATCCATGAGCAGGAGTGGGCTCCCAGGACTTTGTCTGGGTCTGTGTAGCAGGGTGATGCGGCTCCTGCCTGTTCCAGCTCATGGTATGGGGACAGGGAACAGGAGAGGCTATGAGCTTCTCCAAGGCACACTCCATGTCCTGGTCAAATATGGGTCCTCAGCGCCATCCTGCAGTGCTCGGCAGATGCGTGGTGAGATGGGCGGCTAGAGCGATGGATGGAGGGATGGATGACAGGTGGGTGAGCACCAGGGTGAATGTGTATATAATCGAGTGGGGAGATGGGGGTGGGTAGGAGGCTGAGTGAGTGACGGATGACTGAGCAGAAGAATAGGTGGATGGATGGACACTGGATGGATGGGTGATGCATGAATAGATGAATACATAAGAAATTAAACAACAGAACCAGAATCTGGAACTTTGGGACTGTATAGCTCTACCCAAATTACCCCACTCAAGAGGTGCTTCCCAATGTCTTTCTGCGGCAGAAACTGTAATCGGTACCAAAGATATCCCTGGGAACAGGACACAGTTCATGCCCTCACGGTGCTTGGAATGTGGTTGAGAAGCCAAAAACATGCAAAACCCCAAACAAAACACTCCTTGTGATGGCTCTTTGAAGCCATAGTAAAGTAATGAGTCTGGGGCACTTTAGTTGGAGTGCAAGGGAACAATGTGATGAGGGTAACATTTCAGCTGAGACCTGAATGACAAGAAGTGTGCTATGTGGAGATCTGGAGAAGACATATCAGTGAGTGCAAGGGTCCTGAGGCAGGAGTAAAATTGAGCTTGTTCAGAAATTTTAAAAGACTTACGTACTTTGAACAGAATAAAGGAACTTGTGGCTTAAGATGATGGTGGAGAAACAGGACAGGGTTGAGCAGGTCACACAGAGCCTTGGTGGCCATGGTATAAACTATGGAATTTGTTCTGAGCAGGGTAGAAGCCAAGGGCAGCTGTCCAGCAGGAAAATGAAGGGCCTGGGTTCGGTTTCCAAAGGACTGCGCTGGCTTCTGCATGAGCTATGCAGGCTGGTATAAGAGTGGAAACAAGGAAATGGCAAGAGGGCATCGCAGCAGACCGGGCGAGAGGCAGGAGTGGAGCGGCCAGCAACAGAGCAGGATGGGGATAATAAGGAAGGGAGAGGTAATGGGGCTGAGTGGAGTCTCAGCTGATTGCTGGGACTTTGGTCTGAGCAACTGGAAGACAATGAGCCCTTGGCAGCTGTTCACAGAGACTCTGGAAGAAGCACAATGACAAACAGATGGACACACACTGGGCCAGAGCCTGGAGGGCCAGCACACAGCCTCTGGAGTTGGAGACCAGGGTGTACCCCTGGGTCCTGGCCTGCCCTATGCTACCTTCCACGTCACTTATGTCCCCGAGGTCTTGGCATCCGCACCTGAAGACGGGGCTGCCCACCTCCCTGGAATGTTCTGCTGATTCACTTGATTAGCATAGCACACGACAGGGTGAGAACTCCGACTGTCCACTGATGGGGTGGACCCTGTGTCCCAGAAGGCCCCACTGCTGAGGTTGCCAATAGCAGTTCCTCTTCTCAGATTCCAGAGCCTGGGGGGATAGGGTGCCTTGCTGGAGCCAACATCCAGCAAGATCACAGGGCACCTTTGGCCAGAGTAGGAGGGAGTGGGAGACCTTGCCTGCTTGGCATCCAGGGAGGGACCAGTTCATAGCAAACTTCCCAAAGCAGCTCTAATTGACAGAGAACATCTCAAGGGCCCCTTCCTGCTCCTCTGGGAGCTGTAATTAGTAGCTGGAGTCCGGAAGGGGCAAGGTTAGCTGAGGCTCAGCTTGGGGGATCATCCCTCTGAGAGGTGGACTGGAGGGGTGGTTTTCCTAGTCTCCTTCCTCACAAAATACCCAACATCCACAACTTAAAGGAAGGCTAATTCTGACTCCCCGCTGTGGCAGGTTGAGTCCATGGTTGGCTGGCTCCAAGGCAGAAATGATGTGATAGAAATGCTGCGGCAGAGGCACGCTGCTCACGTCTTGGCAGTCTGGATTCAGAGCGTGAAGGGAGGAGCCAGGGAGGGAGACACACTCTTCAGGTCATCCCACCCCCACGACCCGCTTCTTCCAGCCAAACCCCATCTCCTAATAGCAAGTCAGCTGTGAACGCGTCAGTGGACTGACCCATCAGTGAGCATAACACCCCAAAGATCCAATCACCTTCCAAACACACTAGATCTGGTCACCCCAGATCTAAACCATTATGGGTGCTGTTGACAGTCACCCAAGCCCTGAAGAGCTGAGTGCTTTGTTTTGTTATTTTTGTCTTGTTTTATTTGGGAGTGAGATGTGAACTCACACACTCCTTTCTTCCTTCCAGAGTGAGCCTGCACACTCTTATCTCCATGCTGATGACTTTCAATTCTCTATCTCTAGGTCCTCAGTTCTCTCCTGCATTTCAGACCCAGATCTCCAGTTGTGTGTGTTAGTGTCTCTAACGGGATAAGCATCCTATAAGCAGCATAGTATGTTTTAACCTGGGTAACTCATTATCCCATATGGCAATTCTCCATTTCAGTTCCTTTCTGTTCTAGAATTTCCATTTAGTTCTCTATAATAATTTGCATTCCTCTACCTGTATTCCTTATCTGTTCCCTCATGAACACCATATTTTCCATTAACTCTTCAAGCATATTTTTCTTTAAGTTTTAAAACATATTTATAGTAGCTGCTCAGGCTTGCTGTTGAATGCATCTTCTCACCTCTTGATGATGAGTCATATTTTCTTGTTTCACTGTGTATTTAGTAATTGTTGATTATGTATTAGACATCATGGATGATATGCTATAGAAGCTCTAGATTCTAATCTCATCCTCTGGAAACGGTTACTTTTGTTCTAGTAGATGGTTTGTCTTGACTTTCATTATTGGTGATGACAGTTATGTGGGAAGTTCGTGCCTCCCAACTTCTCTAACTTGGTGAGAATGAAGCTCCAAACCCCAAATCTTGTTGCACTTTGGCTTTAGGCTTTGTTAGGGAAGGCCAATAGTCACTTTTACTGTAAGGTGTGATCTTTATTAAAAGATAACCCATTATGGGGCTGCAGCCAGATGCCTATGAGGTCTCTTGACTCTGGTTTGCAAGAGCTCACAGGCCCCTAGGGCTGCTTGGGATCCCCAGTGTGGTCACCTCTTGGCATCATGCTGGGTGCTCTCTGGTAAGTGACTCCCACATGGACCTTCTGAGTCTCCTCCATGGCAGCTTCTCTTCTCTAGGGCCTGCCTTGAAGATTCTAGGTGCATTAGTGACCCCATGCTCTGGTTGCTGCCCTTCAGTTCTGTGGGACCACTGTGTTCTACTGGATCCCAGCTTACTGGACTGCAGCAGGGAAACTGTGCCCAAGCCCAGATCCAGGGAGGCCATTGGGCTCATCTCATGTTTGCCTTCTCTTGAGGGCTGCAGTCTTGCCCTGTCTGAGGCAGCACTGGCCCTATAGCTTCTGTCATCATTTACATGATTGTTTATGGCACAGGGCCAAATCCAGTCCAATCCAGTCCCAGGTACTGGGCCATGACCAGAAGTGAGAGATTCCTTATCTTCCCCCAAACTTCCTCTCCCACACTTTTCCTCTGGACACTTACTAGGGTCCACCCATTGATCCAAAGCAGAGAATCAGGGGCCGTCTTTGCTGCCACCCTTCCTGGTCCTCCCTGTGGGAGATTCATCAACAGAAGTGACTCAGCTGATATTCACCAGCACCCTGAGCCAGCCACGCCTGTCCTCCCTGGACCACTCCAGCAGCTCCCTTGCTGCCCACCTACCTCTGGTCTGCCCTGTTCACATCCATTCTCCACTTAGGAGAAGTGGGCTTTTCCGGACTTTATCCCCGACCCTGACACTACTTGGAACAAACCCTGAAGCTGATGTTTTATCTGGCAATATCAGTGAGATCTGCCCCCTCCCAGACTCACCCCCACTTGTCACCCCTCCTCCACATTCCTGTCGCGTGGGTGGGGTCATATGGCCTATAGTGCCTCCGAGGTGGCAGATTACTGTGGTCCTGGGGTGACTGGGATACTCTCCCCTAAATACTCTGTCCAGCATTCTGTCAAGTCTTAGCTCATTGTCACCTCCTCTGGGTGGTCCCCCAAGCCTGAGGGGGACACTTCTTTCACCTGCAAACACCAGGCCAGGGCTTCCTCCATCACAGCTACTCTGAGTGCCTCAGAAGCAGGAAGGGGGGACAGGTTCACCCCGGCTTCCCAGAGCCTGCCTCCAGGACATGCCTCCTATCATTCAATGAAGGCACTGATGTCAAAGGCCACTGGGAGTTGAGAAGGTAAAGGACTTATGCACTGTGACACTGGAGGGGGAGCCTGGGGATTTCCCAACAGGACTGGAGTCCCATGGAGGGAAAGGATGTTTCCATGGCTGACCACCACTGGTGGTAATTCTGGGGCTTCTGCTATTCTCTCAGAGAGGAAGTGACGCTGAGAACTCTTGGCAGGACCAGTGGATACACCTAGGATGAGGGCTTGTGTGCTCCTGCAGCTGTGTGCACAAGGGTTCCCAGACAATGCCCTCAGAGCCACCTATGGCCTCCTGAGGACCCCAGGCCGCCAGGAAGCCTAGGATGGCTCTGATGCTCTGCATCTCCTGCTGCCCATCTTCATACCTCACCACTTGTCACTCCTCTGATGTCACCTCATTTTCTGTGGGAACTCCAGGAGACAGCTCTACCTCCTGTGGCACTGGTCTCTGGCCTCAAGCACACTGCCGAGTCCCCAAGCCAAGGACCTTTCTCCCTCTCACTACCAACCCCAGGAGAGTCCATATTCCTGAGCCGAGTGCAGACTCAGGGAGGACATTCCCTATATCCTGCAGGCTGATGCCAGGAAGGGGGTGCCTTCCTTTCTAGCAACCAGAGAGTACAGGGGCTGACTTCTCCAGCAGTGCTTGGCAGAGTCTATCTAGTGACTCTGGCCTGGCCTCTCATTCCAACACCAAAACAAATTGGGTCAGGATAAGCAGTAACAGGTCGGGGTGGGGGTTTGGGAGAGACGGAAAGCAATCGAGAGAAAGAAAAGTAAGGAAATGAGGTCCATTGTCAGGAAAGAAGACCCAGGGTGGGCCAGGAGCCAGAAGGCAGGAGGTAGCAGCCCAGATAGCACTCAGCTGTGGGCTGTGCAGACTTGCAAGGGGCCCATGTCACAGGAGATGCTTTGGCCTTTCTGCTTTGGGTGCACTTTGACTGCTCTCTGGCCTGTGGGCTGAGCCCACTGCATCTCATTCCTTGGGCCCCTGCACCCTCTGCTTCCTGTGGGGCCAGCCCTGGCTGCGGGGAGAGGGAGAGATTTAGGTCAAAATGTCGCATCCTAATATCTTCCTTTTGGGGTCACTCTGTGCAGGCTATGCCCCTGGGTGGAAGGACCCAGCTTCCTTAGGCAGCCCTCTCTCCAAGACACCCTCCTTTCCAGGGCCTGGCATGGCTCCTGCCCAACCCCTACAGCCAAACCTGGCAACAGCCCTGGGCATGGTGTACTACCCACCTCAGGTTTCCCTATACCCTGTACTGGTCCAGCTTGAGTCCTCCCTTTCTTGGTGGAGCTCTGACACAACCCCTCCCAAGAAGGCACTCTGTACCTGGAGAAGCCTCATGCCACCCTGTGCCACTACTCCCAGGCAGGTGACTTTGAAGGGACATCCCAGGCTGCCCTGCCACTCTCTCACAAAGGTGGGCAAGAGCTATAGGTAGCGGTCTCAGTGCCACAATCTCAGGTTCATGAGGGATGCCAGGGCCAAGGGCCATCCTGGTGACAGTGCATTGGGAGCATGGGCCAGTGGTGGCTGCAGCTTCACAGTGTGCACCCTGGATGGACCACCTCATCCTCAGTTTCATGCCATGTTCCATAAAAGATCCAACAGGAGAGCAGCACAAAGCCCAGGACCCAGCTCCATGGTGGCCCCACAAATGGTGACCAGAGTGTGTGTCCCCAGTTGCACTGCCTGTTGGCTGAGGCCAAGAGAGCAGGTCCCCAGAGTAGAAAAATCATCAGATCCCAAAGAATGTTAGCCCCGGTGACTCACATGTGTTTGTCCCAAAAACACAACCGCAGGCCTTTGAGTTCAGCTCGACCATCTCTGAATGACATTTCAATGCTGTGAGCAGGATGCTGGGTCCTGGCCACAAAGGAGCTGAATCCAGTCCTGCCCTCCAAGAAGAGTCCTACTCAGAAAGTGATTCAGCCCGCTCTTCCTTCTCAGCTCCTTGGCTCTGTCTTACCTAAGAATTGCTGCTCCATGATGAGCTGCCCGGCAGATGAAGGTAACGATGTTTTAGTTGTTGCTATGGTGACGGTGGGGTGGTTATGGTGAGTCTGGGGCTTGTGTTCAATGGTAACGGTGGTGGCGGAGATGTGTCAGTGTTGGGGTGGTGGTAGGACATTGACAGTAATGGTAGTGACAGGACGTTGATGGTGGTTGCTGGCTGTGGTGGTGAATGGTGGAATGTCGATGGAGGAGGTGGTAGTGGTTGAAGATCAGTGGTGGTGGTGGAGGAGGTAATGATGAAGGGTGTTGAGGGTGGGAAGTGTGGTGGTGACGGATGTTGATAGTGGTGACAGCCACAGAGATGGTGGTGACACCTCACCTATGGAGCCTGAGCCCAGAGCAGCAAGCAAAGGCTTGAGACAGAGGATCCAACGGCAGGTCCCTCTTCTGCCTTTACTGTCTGGTGACCTGGACACCTTAGTCGGTTGGGACTCAGCTCCTCATCGTTGAGGAAGGATGCCATCTCTTTCTGGTCATTCTATGGATACAAGCGATCAGGTTCAGGAAAGCTGTGATCAGTCTTAGAAGCTGCAGGTCTTTGAGGCTGGCTGGCAGTGGCTACATTTGTGGACTGTGGCATCTGTGACTTTCTGAAGAGTGGCTGCAGCTTCTCCTCTGAGGAACCTTGTGCCATTTCCCTTCCTCTCAGTGTGGTTGGGAGGAACTGGCAACCCAAGGGCCTTCTTCCCCATCACAAGGATGGGCATGTGACATGGGCCAGGGCAAGCTGAGTTCTCCCTGAGACTTTTCTACTGGGCCAGCAGAGGGTGCTGTCACTTGGCTCAAGAGTCTCCCAGCAGCCTGAGGTTGCCAGCTGTCATTTCTTTTAACCTAGACAGATACCTTCTGCAATGAAGGGCCTAAGGGCAACTAGCTAGGAGAGGAGAGACAAGAAGAACTGAAAGAAGATACGGAGAAAGAGGAAGGGGAAGGGGAAGTGATGTGGCCAAGAAACCCCTAAGGGCTTTAAGCACCTGGATCCAACTGTGCCTGAAGACAGCACACTCCACTCCTGAACTTCCAAGTTACAAGGGCCACATCATAACTTCAGGGAGTGAGTCTGGCTTCTGTGCTTTGCAAGCCAGAGTCCTTGCCCACACCTCTAACCTCCTCAGCCTCCTAGAGTCCTAGAACCTTCCCAAGCAAACAAAATTTATGACAGAGCTGACTTCCAAGTTTGGGGACAAAAGGCTCTTGTCTGGCCAGACCCAAATCTAGTTCCTTTGCCCCTCTTTCCAGGGAACAGATTGAGACTGACCCAGCATGCAGCCCTAATGTCAGGGGCCAGAAATGAAGGTCTGCTGCCCTCTTTTGGCCCCAGGTAGCCCCTTTATAGGGAAACCTATCTGTTCTGTGCCTAGTGATGCTGATGTAGATTGTTGCCAACCTTTTATGACTGTAAACGTCACTGATGCAGACCTTTCTGTTCGGGTCCCCACGTAGTGGATCCTTTCTGCCCCATGAGCACTGCAGAGGGCAGAGCGTTGAGTCCAGGGTAAGGGGTGAGTATAAGGTGCCCGCTGCATTCTGCTCAGCTCTCTGAGGTGTCTGAGGCCCACAGGACAGCAGGATGATGACAAGCTCCACATCCATGACAACTCTGAGTTTTATTCATTTGAAAGAAATTGGGAAGGTGAGGGAGAGGTGGGGAAGCAGGTAGTGTGGAGTGTGGTGGCTTTGGTAGGGCCAGCCATTCTGGTGTCTCTGGGACTTTTCCAGTTGGTGTTACCACTGAAAGTCCCCTGTAGTGGGACAAACCAGGACAGCTAGTCACCCACTTCTACCTTCTGAGGGTCCTGTCTCCTGGGCCTGGTGGCACCTCAGGTATGTTCTGTGCCTGCCTCTGGGACAGTGGGTTCCAGGCTGCCTCCCATGCCGGCTTCCAGGAAAGCATGTGCTGAGAAGTGGCCAGGCCAAGTGCCCACAGGCGTGGCCTCTGGTGACCACAGGCTGGCGGCACACACTGGCCCGAGTCTGGGAGTCTGGGAACTGGAGGGAAGCTATGCCCAATCCCAGGAGCAGCCTCTGCCCTGGTCCACCTGGGGAGGCCACAGAAAGGCTGTAAACCTGCCGTAAGACCCTGGAGACCCCCAACCCCTACAGAGGAGGAAATTGAGGCATGGGGAGAGTGGTGTGCCCAGCGTCACGTAGCTCTAAGTGGTTGAGGTGGGGCTAGAATCTGGGTCACCGAACTCTACATGGGCCACTCCCTCTACTCTGTGCCTGTGGACAGTGTGTGCTGCTTTAGCAAAGCCACCTGGGACAGGACTTTGGGGTGGGTACCACCCCATCCTGTGGCCACATGGCCTGTGGGTTCTCTCTGAGAGCCAGGGTGTTTGAAGCCTTGACAGCCAGAGCCCAATGCAACCAGCCAGAACCCAAGGGGCAGGCTGCTCAGCGGACAGGCGTGGGTGTCCCGGCTCTGCAGAGGTTGGGATCGCGCTGTGTGGGCCTCTCTCCTCCCTCCATCTCTGCTTGGCCCTGCAGCTTGCCGATGAGAGCAGGAGCCAGAAGTCCCACACCCAGCCACCGAGACAGGGAGGCCGGGGCTTAGTTCCAGGGACCAGCGGGTACCTGTCCCAGCACCACAGCCCCCGAGTGCCAGGATCTTGGGCTGGATCTGGGTTTTAGCCAGATGTCACAGCCTGCCTTACTGCTATCCCCACCACACTTGACAGATTTTGTCCTTTCAATTTTTAAATGGCTTTGTGGAGGTGCAAATAACATACAGTAACCTGTCCACATTTAATTCATACGATTGGATATTTTAGTGTATGCATGCATATGTGAAACTATTACCACCATCCAGATCATAAACATGCTCATAACTCTCCAAGCTTTCCTGCCCCCCCACAGACCTCCCTGGTTTCCAGGCAAACACTGACCTGATTTCTGTCACTCTGGAATATTTACATTTTCTAGACTTTTATTCAAATAGGAGCACACAGTATGTGCTTTTCCTTTGCGGGGCTTTTTTTGCTGCATATAATTGTCTCAAGGCTCATCTGTACTCCGATCATTGTGTGCAACTCTCTTCAGGACTTGGGCTTCCGTTTCTCCTGGGCCCACGAGAGCGTCAAATGACTAGGTTACAGCGGCAGGTGTTCTGATCAGGAGTGTTCTGAATCTATGGCCTAGTTTGGGAGAACTGGCATCTTTCAACCTTCCCTCAGCAAAGTTTGATCTTATATATCTTTCTGTCTGACTTGTCTAGTTATCGATGGATTTCGCGTTTTTAATTCTATTGCGTATGGTTTTATTTCAATTGTGCTATTTTGCTATCACATAAAAATGACTGTCACATGTGGGTCTTCCATCTTGCAACCTTGTTCAACTTGTTAAGTTCCAATGGCATTTGGATAGATTCTGTGACTTTTCTCTATAGATGGTCAACTTGATTGTTAATAAAGATAGATTTAACTACTGCTTTCCAACCTCAAACACATCTGGAAATTTCCAAGTATTTGGAAACTGAGTAGTGAGTTTTTTCCTTCCTCTTTAGCTTCTTCCTTTTTCCTTTCTCTTTTCCTTCTTCCCTTCCTATTTTCCTGCTTCCCTTCTCCTCCTCTTCTTAAACTCTCACTGAAGTAGCAAGCATCTCTGGCATCAGAATAGAAGTGGTGACAGCGGACATCCTTGCCTCTCCTGTCTTAGGAGGGAGCATTCAGTCTTTCACTGATAATCACATAAATTACAAGCTTTTAAAAATTTCCCTTTATCATGTTGAGGAAGTTTTCTTCTATCCCTAGTTTGTAAGACTGAAAAAAAATATCAGCAGTTGATGTTGAAATCGGGCACACGCTTTTTCTGAATCTATTATCATAGGTGACTTTTCTTTCTGCTAATATTGCGCACAAAATTTTTTGGCTTTATATGTTAAACCAGTTTTGGACTTCCAAAATAAACTATACTTAGCCATATACGTTATCCATTTTTAAATATTTCTGGACTGGCTTGTTAAAATTTGGTTTAGAATTTTCGCATCTATTTCACGAGGAATATTCATCTGTAGCTTTCTCTTCTTGATACCATAGTAATGCTGGCCTCCCAGAATAAGTTGGAACTCTTCCCTCCTCTTCAATCTTCTGGGAAAATTTGTATAGAATTATTATTATTTGCTCCTTGGGCATTCATTCGGTAGAATTCACTTGTGAGAACATCTGGGCCTAGAGCTTTCTTTGTGGGACAGTTTAAACTTTCCTTAAAAGGGCATGGAGAGTTTGAGTTATCTATTTCTTCTGGAGTGAGGTTTGTAAGTGTGTGTCTTTCAAGAAATTTGACCTTTGCATCTAAATTGTTAAACCTCTTGGCGTACAGTTATGACATTCCTTTTAGAAGGTGTACAATCAATAGTGAGGTCAGATCTCTCATTTCTTATATTAGTTATTTGTGTCTTCATTTTTTCTTTCCTCTGATCAGGGCTTGACACTTATTTACACACTGCCTTAATGTGCCTAAATGACTTTTACTTTAGGTCCATTGATTCTCTCTAGGACTTTCCTGTTTTCTATTTTACTGCTTTCCACTCTAATCTTAATTCCTTTCTTCTGTTCACTTTGGTTAGATTTGTTCTTTTCTCCTTTTCTTTCTTTAGCTCCTTAGGGTAGGAGCTGGGGACTTTGGTGCTATAGATTTCTCTTCCGAGTGATGTTTTCACTGCATGCCACAAATTTTTGACAAGATTGTGCTTTCATTTTGTATCATTCAAAATATTTTCTGATTTCTATTTTCTAGTAACCTTTTTGTTTTTTCTCCAAACCATGGGTTTTTGAGAAGTCTTATTTAGTTTCTAAATATTTGAGGATTTGCTGGGATAACTTTCTATTACTTGTGCCTAATTTAGTTTTATTATGGCTAGAGAACATATGTTGAATGACTCAAATCCTTTCAAATGTATTGAGATGTGCAGGGATGTGCCATGTGTACTTGAAGAGAATGAGCCTTCTGCTCTTGTTGGGTAAAATGTTCTAAATATGGCAGTGAGGTCATGGCTATGGGGTAGCTTAGTGAGTCCTAGGAAGAGCACACCCCTGCAGCAGAGCAGATGGGATCCATCCAGGAGCTCTGGGACTGGTGGCTGTGCTGGAGATGTTCCCCAGCCACACCATGTGTCCTTTACCTCCCAGGCCGAGCCTCTGAGCTCTTTGTGCTGTAGCCAAAGAACCTGAGACATGGACCCAGCTTCACCTCATCTCTCTGTGTCCAGTGTCTGCCAGTGGCCTTCCTTAGGGTTGTGAGGGCCTATACCATGGACAATGTACTCTGTGTACTAGAAAGTTCCATACCATTGAGAGAGGCTGAACTGCTGGATGTGTATATTCCTTTCCTATAGCAGCGGCAATTTAGTGGCTTAAAACAGCACACATTCATTCTCTTACCCTTTTGGACTCTGAGGATGCCCCGGGGGATGCACTTGGGGCTCCCATCAAGCATGTAAACCATGAACCCCCATTGTTGGGAGCCTCTGAAGTGTGGAGGTGGTTTATCACTGTGGCAAGATTACCAGAGAATGTGGCTTCTGGTGGGTGGGTGGGTTGGCCCCTGGCTTTCTGCTTGCTTTATCCACCTGCTCCTGGGAACCAATGGTGGCCAGGCCCCTACCCCATCCCCCATGGGATAGGGTGGAGGTGCTTGAATTTGGATCCTCAAACTTACCAGTGTGTTATATTCCTAATCTAGGGCAGAGAGAGCCGACAAGACACCCAGCCTGTCTGGGGCCTTTCGAAAAAGATTCAACTACACACAGGTATGATTTACATTCAATACACTGTACACCTTTTAGGTGTTTAGCTTGATGGAAGTGATGGAATCAGCTTTATGGAAGTGTAAATTACATACAATCAAACTCCCTGGCTTCCA
>NW_004624767.1:17583442-17724975 GCF_000247695.1 Heterocephalus glaber | reverse complement strand
TGTGTGTGTGTGTCGGGGGGGTCCTCACATGCCTCTCAGTGAAAGAATGAGGTGAAAAGGGGTGGAAGGGCATGGCTGGGAAAGGAGAAGGAAGTTCCAGGAGGAGGGGCTGGAGGTCGAATTCTTCTCCTCTATTCATATGTTGCAGTCTGGACCCCTGGTACCTAGAATGTGACCTTGTTTGGACATAGGGTCTATACAGAGGGGAACAGGATGGGATGAGGCCATTACGGTAGACCCTGATCTGATCTGACAGTGTCCTTATAAGAGGAGGAGATCAGATCATGGACACACAGAGGACCATTGAGGACACAGGGACAAGATGCCATCTGTGAACAGGACAGAGGCCAGCCAGTGACACCCGGATCTTAGAGTTCCAGCCTCCAATGTGCAGGATAGTGATTGTCTGCTGTTGATGAGCCTGGTTGTGGCGTTTTGCAGGGGGGTCCCTAACTGGCAAATACCATGGGGCTCCAGGGGCTGGCGTGGAGGACAGGACATTCCCAGGGAATGAAGGCAGCCAGCGAGGGAGGGGCCCAGCTTGCAGACTAGGAATGATCAAAGGATTCATTTGGGGGACAGCAGAGAGGGCTGGGGGGGGAGTAGGGGTCATGGGATCAGTAAGCATTTGCAATTTTGATTTACTTTTTTGTTAAAGTACAACTTATAGGAAATTTAAGTGTACAGCCCAGTGGATTTGTAATTTCATTTTAGTGAGGTGTTAGGGAAACAGGGGAGACCCTAGATCCAGTTAAGGCCATAAACATTTCCATGGCCCCCACTGCAATGTCCTTGCTCCCCGCCACCCACCCCTCTCTCCGACCTTGTCTCCAGGAAACCTTTGCTCTGCTTTCTTTCACAATAGATCAGTTTGCACTTCCTATAATTTAGTATAAATAGAACCCAACATATGTTCTCTTTTTTGGCTGGCTTCTTGCACACAGCATAATTATTGTGCAATTCATTCAGGGTGCAGCATATCTCAGCTTCATTCCTTTTTACTGTCTAGTAATGTTCCATTGTTCTTGTTCAGATGTACCCCAGTTTGTGTGTCATTCACTGGTTGGCACTGGGGCTGGTTCCAGCCTGGGGATATTGCAAATGAAGCTGCTATAAATATTGATTCACAAGCCTTTTTGTGGATGGAGTTTCCATTTCCCTGCAGTGATTTCTCGGGAGTGCGAGTATTGGGTGGCATGACAGGTGTGTGTTCCACCTCCGAAGGGACTGCCAACCTTCTCCCAAATGGCTGTGCATTTTACCTCCCGCCCAGATGCGTGTGAATTACAGCTGCTTTCTCTCCATGCCAAGCCCGGGGAGGTGTCATCTATCCAGCTGTTGTGGTCCTAACAGGTGAGGACGTACCTCCCTGCAGCTTCAGCTCACATTTCTGTAATGGCTGATGCTGTTGACTACTTTCTCCTGAGGCCATTTGCATGTCTGCTCCACTTGACCATTTATGCAGTTCTTTGGCTCATTTTATGGGCCCATCTTTGCTTATTGAGTTGCGTGCCTCTGTGTTCTGGATATGAGTCCTCGGTCTGAGACAGCTGTTATTTCCACCCAAGCCTTTGCCTCTCCTTGTTTTCTTCTTCATATCCTTCATAGAGTGCAAGTTTTTGATTTTGAGGAGATCAATGAATCAATTTTTTTGCTTCAGTGATTGTGCTTTTTAAGGGCATTCTATCTGGAAAATCTTGACCTTCCCCGAGGTTACAAATAATTTTCTTCTGTACTCCAGCAGGAGTTTTTTAGTTTTAAGTGGGGGCAATCTGATGTTCATTATTTCCTCCATTTTGGAAATCTAGTTAATCCAAACTATTTTTTGAAAAGATTTGGTTTTTCCTGCCAGTGAATTGCCAAAGCACCTTTACCCCAAACCAATGGGCCAGATGTGTGGGGGTCAGTTCTGGGCCCTGTTCTGTCCCACTGGTCCGTGTGTCTGTCCTCACACCTGTACCAAGCTGTCTCCCTTTCTGTAGCTTCCCAAGGAGGTCCTGAAATCAGGTAAGTCCTCCTACTTTGTTCTTCTTTCCTAAGAAGTTTTGAGTCATTTTAGGTTTTCCCATTTCTATGTAAATTACATAATGGGCTTGCCTGTATTTATTGGGATTGTGTTGAATCTATAAATTTGAAGGCAATGTCTGTCTTCATTTTGTCTTCTAATCTATGAACACGATGCAGCTCTTCACTTATTTAACTCTTAAATTCCTCTCAGTAGTGTGTGTTCTATAGTTTTCAGTATAGTCTCCTGGTTGTCTTGTGTTAGATTATTCCTAAGTATTTGATGTGTTTTTTTCTTTTGTTGCTACTCTAAATGGAATGTTAACGTTTTTTCATTTTCCAACCATTTACTGCTATTTGAATAAGAATATAATTGATTTTGGATGATTAACTTTGCATCCTGTGACCTTGCTGGGCTCATTCAGTTGATTTACTTGTTCTAAGGATTGCTTTGTAGGTAACCTGGGACTTTCTATGTTAATAATCATGCCAGCTGCAAAGGGGAACAGTTTTACTTCTCACACTTCAAGTTTTATTTCCTTTATACAGCCTAGCTTTCTTTTTCCCTCCTTCCTCCCTCCCTCTTCCTCCCCTTCCTCTTCCTCCTCCTCTAGCTCCTCTTCCTCTCCTCCTCTTTGTCCTGTCTCTATCTCTCTATCTCTTCTTCTCTTTTCTCCTCTTAGGTCTTTCTGCTATGGCAAGGCTCTTCAGAACAATGCTGTCTAGGTGTGGGCACCTTTACCTTTTCCACGATCCTAAGGGGGAAAGGTTTGATTGGTGCCATAGTTTGCATCTTGTCCAGAGTATACAGGTGTGGTTGGGTGGGATGAGCAGAAGGAGCTGGAAGGGGCTCACACAGGGTGGGCCAGGATCCTCCATGAATGTTCACATACTTATGCATCCATGTGTTGTTGTTGCATCAGTCTGGGTTCTCCAGAGAACCAGAACCAATAGGAGATACCGATGTACACATACTAAGGCAACTGAGGAGTCCTGTGACCTGTCTTCAGGCTGGAGACCCACAAGGGCTGGTGTGGATGTCGCTGTGTTGAGCGCTGGAAAGTGATGATGTGGCCTCCAGTCCAGGCCTGGGGCCTGAGATCCTGGAGCTCCAAGGGTAGGGGATCCACATCTGGTTCTGGCAGTCCAGACCCAACCTTGCTACATATTTTTGTTCTACTCAGGCCTTGAAAGGATTGGATGACACCAACCTATAAGGGACAGCCATGGACACTGCTGTGCCACCATTTCAAACTCCAGTCTGGTCTGCAGCAACCTCAGGGACACAACCAGAAGCTGAATCCCGCCAGCTCCTTGGAGACCCCACAGCCCAGCCAGATGGGCACACGAAGTCAACCACCACACACTGGCGGGACCCAGCACAGAGCACCTTCTGCCCTCTGGAATGCACCTTCCAGGCACTGCCCGCTCTCAAAGGCAACTGCCCTGCACCATATCTACCCATCCAATAGTTGCCCTGTCCCTGGATGTCAGCTCAACAGAACCATAGAGGGGACTTCCTGTTTTTCAAACATACTGTCTGTGAGCTGTGCGTGCTGTTCCTGCAGAGGCAGCCCCTTTGTTTCTGGGGCTGGGTGATGCCCCTTTGCCTGTTTGTCTCTTTCTCTGCTGGTGGTCACTGGCCTGTTCCCAGGACAGGCAGTCTTGGTGTTTTGGAGCAGCACGGAGCAGAGTGGCCCCAAACACATTTGCCTGAGTCACACAGGCCTGACTCAACTCCCAGGCTTTGCCACAAACAAGCTGTGTGACCTTGGGCAACCGACTCATCTCTGCGAGCTGCAGCTTCCTCTTGTGTGCAGCGGGGATCAGGATGGCAGAACCCGCACAGAGCGCTGGCAGGAGGACCAGGCAGCGTGAGGCACAGACACCACCCAGCCCGCTGGGCTGGCACCATCAGGAAGTTATGGTCCCTGAACACCCTGAACAGGCCTGAGCTGAGCAGAAGCTCCCCATCCACTGTCATTCCTGGTCCCTGGTATGTAAGGACCAAGCACTCCCGGGACATTCCCACCAAGCGTGTGGGGAGGTGGGGACAGTGTCCAGACACAGGAAGTGTCCCCGCCATACAGCAAGGTGAAGTCAGGGCTGGAACTTGGGTGCAGGCTGAGCCTCCATGGGACCCACTAGCCCCCTGCTGCCCTCCGGGTCTGGGACCCTGGTTCGCGCAGGACGTCCCCACTGCAGCCATTCCTTGACCATCATAGGAGAGAGAGCTCAGGGGAGGCTACCTTCCCGTATTAGCCCTGGCTGCCTCCTGGGCCCCTTTCTGTTCCTCCCTGGGCTTGTCTCTCTGTATTGCCCACCCCTAGGGTGTCACAGAGCCCAAAGCTACAGCTCCTCTCCAGGATCTGGCCCATGAGTCAGCAGGGCCCATCTGCTCTTGTGCCTGTCCTGGGCTTGTCAAGGCGCCTTGCATGGTTGTTCAGGTTGTGCACTGTACCATTCAAGGAAACGTCGTTCTTGTGGTCATAGGACTCCTAGGATTCCTTGGGGCTGAATTATCTGTGCAGCCCTCCAGCTTTCCCTGCCATCTCATTAACACAGGAGGTACCTGATGTGCTATGGGCCCAAGGGTGAGTCTGACAGGCACTAGACAGGTTCCCAGAGGCTGGGGGTGCTCTGTGGAGTTCTGGCTCCCCTGGGCACAGGGGACTGACTGAGCGGGGGTGTGACCGGGGGCCTAACCCAGTTGAGAGCCTCATGGGTCATACCGAGTGAAGCCAGTCAGTGTCTGTGAAGGGGAGGTGGCCCTGGCATCGCCAGGCCTGGGTTCAAATCATCCCACATGTGCCTTGATTTCTTTGCCTCTGAACTGAAGCCATGAGATGACCTGCCAACACCTCCCGACCCCCAGCCAGGTTCTGCATGGGTACTGAGTCTGATGGCTCAGGTGAGGTCATACCCTGGCTGGCTGGGGTCAGGGCAGGGCCACCAGGAGTGTCCAGGTGCCACACGGGCCTTTGAGAGGCACCGAAGGCCTTGGGTCCACATACCAGCTGCCACCCACACAGGCCGGTGTCCTTTCCAACCGTGCAGCAGGACTAAGGTCACTTGGAATCACAGAGAGGAGCAAGTGACCCAGGGGTGGCCAGGAGCGTGAGTCAGGACAGGCCGGGGAGCAGGGATCACTGCAGACCCCTGAGGTCCCTGGGCTGCTCCAGCTCAGGCACAGCCTCTGCCACATGGGGAGAGAGCTGCGGGCCGTGTGATGTGCCCCGTCACTGGTGTCACTTGGAGCCAGGGCAGCGGGCAGATAGGCGGGGTCCAGCCAGGCCCCAGAGAGGAGGCGACGAGGCTCAGTAGCACGAGGGTAGGGGCACGGGCCTGGCTGCCTCTCTCTTTCCCTGTCCCACTACAGCTCCTTCCCAGCCGGCCTTGCATCTGGTGGACCTTGCCGTGGGCCAGGTCAGAACCACAGGAGCCCAAGAAGGGGGATGCTCACCCATGCCCTGCCCGGCCCAGTCCTGGTGAGTGGGGACTGGCCAGAGCCGGGCGGGAGGTATGCCTGCCTGAAGCCCACCCGCCTTCCCGAAGCATGTCACCCTGAACCTAAAGGCCCTGGCAGAGTGCTGCATGAGCTAGAAGTCCCACTCCCGGGCACCCGCCCGAGGCTCAGGGTGCACCTGCCACCTTTACCCCAGCATCACGCACAAGAGTCAGGAGTGGAGACCAAGCAGGTGTCCACAGTGACAAGTGAAATGCAGTTGGGTCTGTACTGGACAGTGTGGTGCAGATATGCCTTGACCCGGATGGTCTCCACGCATGACGCAGGTGACAAAGCCACTGGGGCCTGTGTACTGCACGGTTCCACTTACTGAGTCACCAGAGGGGCGAGGGAACAGGAGGCAGGCTGGTGGCTGCCAGGGTGGGGAGTAGGAGTCCTGGGGGAGGACGGTGGTCAAGAGGTGTGGGTGTTTGGGGGAGGACAAGAGTGGAGCCTGACTTCAGAGAGGACACAGTTCTGAGTTCACTAGAGACCTGGGACCGGCAGGATGAGGGGTGTAGGTGACATCTCTCAGTAAAACTGCCCAGGATCAACCTACACAGCATGGAAAGTTCAGGCCCAGAGACCCACCGGGGAGAGGCCCAGAAGATGGACAGGAGCTGCCAGAGAGATGCCTAGCCCGAGGCGGGCTCCTTAGCCCTAAGAAATGCCTGTCTCTCTTTGCCAGCCTCCCTCAGCCCCTGCTGGGTCCAGCTTGGGGCTCTCAGGCTGTGACAGCCACCTACAGCCCAGGCCTGGCCCAAGGTGACCAAATCACCATGCTTTGGTAGTCTGTGCTGGCTCACACTGCTAGTGGTGAGACCCCTCCACATTCACCAGCCCAAGAGAGACACCAGAGGCTGTTGTCATAGTGATGGGAGTGGGAGCTGCAGTTTCAAGCTCTGGGCAATCCTGCGCCAGTCAGTCAGTCAGTCAGTCAGTTATACAGCTGTGTAACAAAGAGATCAGAAAACATAGTGGCTCAATCTCTAAACCATCTTCTCACAGGAAAGGCCAAGTAGGTAGGCTGGGCTGACACAGCTCCGGCTCCCATCTCCTCAGTCACAGCATCTTCTCTGCCATGATGTGTTGCACTGGATTCTGGGAAATGGATTCTTTAGCTGGGAGGTCATATGTCCAGCTGAGCATCCTCTATTGGGCAGTGGAGTAGGGAGGGGAGAGGAAGCAAGGGAGGGAAAGAGGGAAGGAAGGAAGGAAGAAGTAAGGAGAAAGGGAGGGAAGAAGAGGAGGAAGGAGGGAAAGAGGGGAAGAAGGAAGGAGAGAAAGAAGGAGACAGTAGGATAGGTAGCAACGGGCACTGTGAACCTCAGTTCCCAGGCACTGGGGAGGTTAGTGAGGGTCGCAGACACACCCCAGGGTGTCTAGGGCTGTGGAGAGGACGGAGCTGTCTGCCCATCCATCGGGAACATGACTGGTGTAGCTGAGTCCAGACCCTTGTGGGAGGCCTGACCCCACTGGGAGAGGGCTCCCCTTCGAGGACAGGCCAGTGGGGATGTGACTCAGCATACCAGCACCACAGCACTTCCCTGGGCTCTGGCCCTGGCCCGCTGGCTGGCGGACTCTCTGACGCTCTGACGCTCGATACATTCTGTTGTGAAAGAAAACAAACTCTTTTGAAACTGCTGCCCAGAGCACAGACTTCGAGTCTCGCCCCCTCGCTCCCCTCCCTTGGAGCTGGTGGGTGTCTGCATACTGTGGAATCTTCACAGTGAGGCCGCATGCGGGCCAGACGCCCTGTCCCTGCCCTCTGAAGCAGCAGAACAGGACCCAGTGCCTGCTGTGTGGCAACATCGAATGTGGAAACTGACAGGGTTTAGCCTGAGGCCAATAGGGAGCCACTGGAGTGTTGAGAGGGAGAATGGCTGGGTCAGATGAACATTTCAGGAAGTTCAAACAGTGGAGCCCCCACGAGAAGGAAGCTAGTGGCAAGATGAGAGTTACAGATGTCAGTGACCTTTTAAAACAAGAATCCATGGGTTTGCAGCTCCCGAAGAGGCCCCAGGTCATGCCCACAGCTTTTCAGCCCCGGCTCAGCCTCAGATCTTCATGGCAGGCATCAGGGATCCCTAATTGGGAGATTCAGGGCCCTGTCATGCCTGGGCTGGATGGGAAGGGGGCGGCCACAGTCTCCTGGGTCTCTGGTCCTGTGGGACCCGGGGATGGGGAGGGGCTGGCCCAGCACCCTGCAGCAGCACTCTCTTCCCGTCCCTCCAGCAGAGCCTGGCAGTCTGGAAAGATGCAAACCCCAAGGGCTGGGCAAGGTTCACAGGACAGGGAAACAGAGGTGACCCCTGAGCTGTCACCTGGGCCAGGACTCAGCCCCAAGCCCTTTTTACATGGGGATGTCCATCCTCCTCAAGCACCCAGGAGTGAGGCCGAGGGGACACTGCAGAGAGGGCACTGGGGCCCCCGGAAAAGAGGACACTGTTGAGGGAGCATAGCTAGGGGTGCAAGCTGGTTGGCTCCCATCGACCTACCCATAGTCTGTACGGACCGTGAGCCCACAGGAAGCCAGCACAGGGTACATGTGTGTGCGCGTGTGCATATGCGTGTGTGTGTGTGTGTGTGTGTGTGAAGCCGCATATGGGAGCAGGGCTGGATGACTCTCCCTTTGCCATCACTTTTGTCCTCACTGCAGGATGGGGGTGACAGCGGAGGGGTGGAACCTGTGTGCTGGAACTGTGGCCCTAAGCCAGCCCCAAAGGCCTCAGTTTCTCATTTACGGAAGGGAGTGCTGATGCCTGCTTCTCACAGTGCCAGAATCTGCATGTGAACCAGGAGGCTGATCACCCAGCTCCTACCTGGAGGGCCTCTGCAGTGCAGGAGGGCTCAGAGGGTGGAGGACAGGGGCTGCTCCTGCCTGGGCTTCTTGGGGAGGAGAAGCCCTGGACACGGATGAGGTCTCCAGCTCGGGGAAGACCAAGGCCATCCATCTCCTAAGTAGGGGGAGGGGAGGGAGGAACTGGAAGGTGTAGGTGATGGGCTGCCTGGTGGGTTCCTCCTGCCACAGCGCCTTTGCACTTGTCTGTCTCCAGCTAGCAGATTTTTGCCTCCCCATGCTCCACACAGGTAACTCAGCTCCCAGATGCTGAGCCCCTTCCCTAATGACCCTGGCCAGGTCCCCTCAGATTCACAGGAGGTTATTCCAGGAGACAGTGCCAGAGGGCTGGGCCACACCTTCTTGTTCACCCCTGTATGCAGTGCCCAGCCTGGCAGGCACTGGAGACCTCCACAGATGAATGCAGAGAGGACTGGATGCCAGAAACGTCAGCCTTGACAGCCCAGAGAGGAAGCCTAGCACAGGAGCCTCAGGAGACAGAGGAGAGTCAGGGCTGTGCCACAGCCTGGCTGTGATCCAGATCTTGGACTCTGTGGCCAGGCTGCCTTCTGGCTGCTCTCTACCAGCTGAGTGACTGTGGGCATGTGGCTCAGCCTCCTTGTGCCTCAGTTTCCCTTCTCTAAAATGGGGACAATACCATGGCCCATAGAGTGGATGCTAGAACTAAATAAGACGAAGTCTTCAGACCAGTGGCTGGCACATATTAAAAATGGAGAATTTGTTGGATTTTTTTCTTGCTTGCTTTGAAATTAAGGCATTTTTTAAAACATCACTTAAATGATAGATAAATGTTTAAGGTGGAAGAGTAAATTAAACTGAAAAACCAATGAAAGAAAATCCAAATCCCCAGAAATCTCAGCAGCCAACAAAACTACTTCTATTAGTCAGGGTTAGGTTCAACGATGAGTGACAGACATCTCTCCAAACAGTAGTGGTCTAGACAGGAGGGAACCTGGTTTCTCTTTCACTTCAAGAAATGGGACAGAGATTGAGGCTCCTCACTGTTCCCTGAGCCGTCATCCTGGAGGCGTGGTCCTCTCTTTTTGGTCCAGGATGGCGGCTGCAGGGCCAGGCAGCACATCTGGGTTCTGGGCAGCAAGATGCATGAAGAGATGAAGAAGGTGAATGCCATTTGGCTTCTAAGGAAGTTTTCTGGAAATTGTAATAAGTCCTTCCTTCTTTCTCACTCTCCTTCCCTCTTTTCCTTCCTTCCTTCCTCCATATATATCTTGACCCCACCTGGCTGCAAGAGAATTGTAGGCAGATGGTACACTGTGGGCAGGTGGCTATGTGCCTTTTTCATTCAAAATCAGATCACAGTACTTTCGTGTGTCCACAAATAGTCAAGGGATTATTGTCAAAGATTGTGATTCATCATGTGCCGATTGATGATTCCCACGGACACCTAAAATAGCTCCAGCCCTCCCTGTGGAGGCAGGGAGCATACAAGGCCACACCTTACATTGGACAGGAGCTGGGAATTGCCCTTCTTGAGGCTCCTCGAAATTCTCTCCCCATCCTGCGGTGAGAGGATGTCAGGCTGAGGCTGGCCCATCTTGGCCCCCTCTGGTGATAGTGGGGTTAGTGGGCTTTCCCCATGCTCACTCCAGATCTCAAGCTCTCTCCTCCATCCTACCCAGCAGAGTGTCCCAGATTATCCATGGGTCCCCCTGGGAAGCCCTGCCCGGGACAAAGCCAATCAGAGAGCCACCCCTCCAGGGGTGCTCCCTTCACGGAGCAGCAGGAGTGGGCACTTCCACAGATGCCCAGGCAGGCAGCTGGTTTCAGATGAAGCAGGAGCAGTGGCCTGGAGCTCTGGATGGGTGGTGGGACAGGTGGCCTGTGGTGATCACCCTGGCCCTCCATCGGGTGGACGGTTACAGCCACCAAGCTGAGATGTTGCTCCTAAGCATGCCAAGAAGTGTTCATCAGCCTGTCTGGGGTTTAGCCCAAACCTCCCAGCTTCAGCTAGCAAAAAGAGCCCAGGATCTAGCAAATAAACAGCTTTTCCCATTTAATCTGACTTCTGAAAAACAAGTATGTCTTCTTTAGTTGGTACCAAATATTGCATGGGACAAATGCAGTATTTTAAGGAAGCTCCCTAGAATAGGTGACATGTCTTTTCTCGGACATTGGTGACATGGCTACAGCTCACTGCAGCCTTTATTCTACTTGGCAGCCTTAGCTGGCAGCACCTCAGGGCCCTAGAAGCAGTACATCTGGAGTAATAAACCTGGGTTCAGCCTTGGCTGCTTCTGTCTCTGCTGGCTGTGGACTTCAGGAGAATTTACTTAAACTTTCTGTTCCCCAGCTTCCTCCTCCATGAACCTGGGCATGACCAGCACCTTGATCAAGGAGAGAGAATGAGGAGTAAAGAACCAACTTCTTCTTCTGGCCACATAGTAGTACAGGTTAGCTCCAAGCCCTTCCTCCACCTGCTGCTATTCAGAACGTTGTACAAATTATAACAATTGTTTTTGTGGGTGCATGGCTGAAGAGCACAGGGAAACCAGGGAAATCCCGATTGGGCAGAGCCAGAGGAAGAACTGAAACAGGGGGCCTGTGAGGTCACCCCACAGTGGCCTGGAGGGCAGCCGACACCTATAAAGCATCCAGAGCTGAGGTTCCAGACCATCAGGACCAAGGTGGGGCTGTGGACCCCATGTGGAGCTGGAGCAGCAGCCCACTCTCCTCTCAAGAAAGAGAGTCTGCCCATTGTCTCAGGAAGGAAAACGGGGTCCCTCTGCTCCAGGCTGTACCCAGAACTCAGACTGAAACACATACATTCACTGCATGGCCTGGAACCCACAGCCTACCACAGAGTGAGCCTGAGGAGAATCAATCCCTGAGCCTCACCTGACAGACATCAGGACCATCTGGGATTTCCATACACAAAGCCCTGGGACAATGAGCTCACGATCAAAAGTGACAAAGCCAAAGGCCTTGGTGGTCCAGGAGAGGAATTGGACCAGGCGGATGAGTTTAAAACCCTAAAGGGACTGATATGTTCAGGTGGAGACTTTAAAATGATGCATTTTAAATGTTTGAGGAGCTACAAGAAGGAATAAAAATTTTTGAGGAAATGACAAGTCACCATGAAAACAGAAAAGATAAATTTCAAAATGAACCAAACATAATTTCTAGAAATACACAGTTATATTTGGAACTCAATGGTTTGGGACATCTTTGTTTTGACCAAAATAATGAAAACAGTCGGATTTGTTCACTTGTTGTAAATAACCAGAGAACAGACAAAATCCTACAAAACAATGGCTTTTAACCCATCAACAGCATGGGGACAGGACAGGTTGCCTCAGGGAAGGGACACATAGGGCGATCGCTACTGGCATCCTGGTTTCTGCGGTGCAAAATCTTGAAGACGAGGGAGGGGGAATGGGAACCAAGTGTGGCGATCTCTCTGAGTAGAGGAGACAAGCTAGGCTCCAGGGAGGCCTGGATCTCTGTCATTAAAGTCATCTGATAGGAACAAAAGATCCCAAATAGGCTGATGGTGACTGTAGAAGCCAGAAGACAGAGAAACCACACAAATGAATCTTCTTTGGAGACACACCTTTGTTCACGAGTAAGGTGATGTGAAGGTGTGTGGATATTACACAATCACAATGAATTTGGCACTTATATTGATGGGTGGATTTTTAAAATATCATGTATCCATCCTTACAAGATGGAATATCATTCCACCTTAGGAAAGAAGGAACTCCTGCCATATGTGGCAATGAGAGTGAGCCTAGGGGATATGGTAAGGATTCAGCTAAGCCAGGTGCAGGACAAACACTGCACGGGCGATGTACTGAAGTTTCTAACATAGTCAAAGTCATAAAGGAAGAGCACAGTGGTTGGTGGAGGCTGGAGTGTGGCAGGGAGTGGGAACTGAGATTCAACCAACAGGTGTGCGTCTCAGGTATGCACGATGAATGAATTCTAGACATCTACAGTGGGCATTGTGCTGTCGATAACAAGTGGGCTGCAGGGTAGATTTTCGTATGGACAGAGTGTGTATTCCACAAAGAGTGGAATAGAATCTACCATGTATAGAAGTATCAATCTATCAAAACTGGAAAGAATCTGGCGAACATGTGAATAAGTGTAAACAAACATTGACAATAAAATAGCATTATTATAATAAAATATGTAATTTGAAAGATATGGAAACAATATTGAATTAAAAATAAAGACAGAATAAGAGGAAGTCCATCAGAGTTTAGCATTTTGAGTTTCCTATATTCTTTAGTAGAAGAATGGGGATGTTTATTTTACACTTAAATTAAATATGCACGTTAAAAATAGTAAATTAACCTCAAAAGATGAGAAATATGTTATACAACTTCCAAGAATTAAGGGAGTAAAAAAGGAATAAATAAAATTCAGTAAATCCAATGTAAGGGGAAATAAAAAATTATCCAAGGAAATATACCAATAATAGGAAGCTCAGAAGATGATGGTAGAAATTATTCCTACCATACTATTGATTACAATAAATATAAATTAACTGAAATCACACAGACAGAGCTTGTAAGAATTGGATAGAAACAAACTCTAGCTAAGTACTGTTTACAAAAGACATCTACTACATGTGGACATGGTGGGGGCGTTACAGGTTGGAAAATACGTATTCAGCAAAAATCAGCCAAAGAGAATCTAATGTAGTCATGTTAATGTCAAACTAAATGACTCCCAAGACAAAAAAGTATTAGAGGATGACAGGTACAAGTTGTCTGGGAAATGAAACAATTTTGGACTTGTTTGCATTTCACAGCCTTTAAAAAGTCAAAAGCAAAAAAGAGAAGCAGACAAATTCATGATGGTAGAGTGACATTTGAATGGTCTGATTTTAATGTTTTGATAGCATTAAATAAAAATAACAGGAGGCTGTTGTTTTGGACTAAGCTTCGCTGTTTCACAGTAAAAGTTGAGTTGCTCATGCTAAAGTTCTTTGTCATCAGGCTGTTTATTTGGCTTTGTGAAAAACCACGATTGGAGAAAGAACAGGCAAATTTCCCAAGGCAGTTTCTATTGGTGATAATGAAGTGCCCCCCCCGCCTTAAACCTCATACACAAAGCTCACCTCAAGTAACCTAGCGTTAACCAGGAAGTTATTCTCACTGTTCTGCCATTGTTTCCTCTAATAAGGACAGGAACAAAACGATCAGCATACTTTTTGTATTTTGTTTCTGCCTGCCTCCTTCCTGTCTTTTTCTTTCTTTCTTCTTTCTTTCTTTCTTTCTTTCTTTCTTTCTTTCTTTCTTTCTGTCTGTCTGTCTGTCTTTTTCTTTCACAGTACTAAAGATTGGACCCAGGACCTTCTCACTGATCTCCCCAGCCCTTTAAAAAAGATTAAAACCTATTTTTTTTTTCAGACAGAGTCTTGCTAAGTTGCCCAGACTAGGCCTAAACTTCCAATCCTCTAGCCTCCGCCTCCCAGAGCAGTGAGATTACAGATATGCATCACCATGCCCAACTTGTTTCTGCTTTCTTCAGCTCTTTTCTGTATATAAAACCAATCCATTCTTCTCGGCTCATTAACACTTATTGTATCTTATGTGTTGCCCAATTCCAAAACTGAAAATGAAACCAGTTAAGATTGTTAAACTAAATTCTTATAATTTTGTTCATTGACCATAGTGCAAGAAAACAAACAGAAGAATATAATTTGGAGTATCAGAACATAAAATAGTGTTTAAGAAAGCAAACATTACTAAAATACTTCATTTAAACCTCAGTTCTGTCACTTACTGGTTGTTTGAGCTCAAGGAAATTACCTAACCTCTCTGTGAATCAGTGCTCTTATCTCCAAAATGTTGGTGATAACTGTGTGATCCTCCCAGGAGGGATCTGAGGATTATATGACTCAGTCTTTATGAACCACTCCAAACAAAATCTGGTCCATCGTTAGCACTCTCTAAGTGGTTGTTAAATAAAATGAGCCACCCGGGACTTATGAACATTGTATATCCTGCCCCTGAGATCTAAAGAACAGCATTCTGTTCATTCAAAGATGTATGGAAAGTTCATGAAAACTGGCCAGGCCACAGAGCAAGTCCAGCAACTTCCAGTGCATGGAATAATATAGAACATATTCTCTGATCCCAGTGAAATTGTTAGAAATCAATCATAATATGATAACTCAAAAGACACTGACAGAGAATTTGGAAATTTTCTATCACAATTCTAAATGAGAAGAGAAGAGATGATTATGGACCTTACACGAGGTTGATAACTAAAAGGCGATGAAACCCTACATACCAGCAATTTGTGGGGTGCCTTGAAAGTGATATTTAAAGAAAAATTAAAGTATAAAATGTCCATATTAGAAAAAAAAATGCTAACTTTTTTTTTTACAAAGCTAAGTGACCAATTCCAACTGAAAAAAAGGTTAAACCCTGTGAAAATAAATAGAAGGAAATAACAATAATCAGAGAAGATCTTAATACAGTAGGATGGAAGAGGAATCACCAGAGAGGAACAATAAGGGCAATAACTGGTTTTGTTTGTTTGTTTTTATTTTTGTTTTGTTTTACTGATTAACTTAGGGATGGAGAAACAAAAACAAAGAAGAACAAAATGAAAAAGGGAATTGTAGTTAGGTACCTTAGAGAATATTAGAAAAGATTACATACCAAGAAAAACTATATACTTGATAAATTTGAAAAAGTAGATGAAATGGTCAATGTATTACAGAAATACGATATATCTAGAACTGACTCAAGAAAAAATAGAAAACCTTGCAAGCCCTTTAACCTTAAAGAAATTGAGTTGGTAGATTTATAAAAATTTTGTTCTTTTTCATTGCCATATTTGTTTGTATTTTCTAATGCTTTATACAGTATTGATGTGAGAAGTACATGTACACACATTAAAATTAATTAATGTCTATCTTATTGGAGATGCAGGATCAATTTTTTTTCCTGCTGTTAGAATGCAGGGAGAGAAATTCAGAGATCCCTGGCCTCTGTTAAAATTTGTCCAGTTATATCCCTCACTAGTTCTTCATAATAGCTTTGTGAGGTAGGATTATTTGTCCTTCTTCACAGATGGGGCAATTAAGGCTCGGAGCTGGGCTGTCAGGACACTGTCTCCAGCCTGCCAGCACTGCTCGCTCCCACCTTCTGCCAGGGTAGTAACTGCCCACCCCACAACCAGGGTTGCAAGATGCAGCTTTAGCTGGTTTCCCTGCATAAATGATCCACAGACCAAGAAACCAATGTGGGGATTCATCTCTGCAAGCTCATATACGATATCAGCCCCAGGTCCAGAAACAGTAAGTGCCATGGGGCCTTGGAATGCCGGGATCCCTCTCTGGATTCTCAGACCTCCCATGAGCATCTTTTCTTCTCATGAGACTCTAAGTCCTAAATCAGGACTCTGCAGTCCACAGCCCATCTACTATAGAGGCACTTGGTCATCACCAGATAGTCACTGCAAAGAAAATGGCCTGTGAATCTCTTTATATGGCACATTGGCATAGGGAAACAGCAAAATCAATGTGAAACCTGCCAACTGTCACCTCTAAGCTAATGCCTGCCTATTTGCAGGTGAGGACCGACAGGGCTGAGGAAATGATTATACTTTTGGAATGCATGATGGACCAGTGATTCTGGTCAAATAGACGTAAACAGTGGTGTGATAGTGTTCAACAAAAAATTAAACTGAGCTATAAAAGCACTCAGGAAGGGGTGTGTGTGTGTGTGTGTGTGTGTGTGTGTATGTGTAGGGGGGGATTTCTGTCATTGTGACAAAATGCCTGAGATGAACAATTTCAAGAGGGAAGGTTTTCTTTGACTCACAGTTTCGAAGGTTTCAATCCGTGGTCAGTTGCCTTGTGGTGAGGCAGCATATCAAGAAAGTGGATGTGTGGTTTGTTTTTGAATTTTAAATTTTAAAGTTTTCAGTTTTTCTGGATTTCTCAGGTTTTCTCTAATGTGATGCCTAACTGCAATAAGAAGAGAGTCACTCTGCATGGGAGAAGCCCTTTGCCTTTCCCACTTCCTAAGTGTGCCTCCACTCCCTCTGCTCTGGTTTTCAGGGCCCCAGTGATCACGAATACACACACACACACACCCCATCCACTCACCCCTTCGTGCCTGCCATCCCCCATGCCATATGGCTGCTCTTCACCTTGTTTAGCTGTGAAAATCAAGGCAAGGCATGGCAGCTTGGGTATGGGTCTGGGGATAGTCAAGACCTGTGTCATGGTAAAAGGGACAGGGAGCCAGGCTGTGTCCCTGCTCTAGGCAGATTGAGGGTAACTGAATTGCTCTGCCCCAAGGGCCTCCCTCAGATGCAGATTTGTTAGAAGAGCTACCAGCTCCTGACCACACCCAGACAACCAGCCCAGAAAGTGCCCGCTGTGGTGATGCCAGATTCCCAAAGACGAGCTGGACCCTGGTTCCCAGCCCTCAGTGCTGGTGATTTCCTGAGATTCTTCTGAGCATTGAAGGGCTAGAGCTGCACAGGGTTACAGCAGCCTAAAGAATTATCATGACATGTTCCAGGTACTCTAAAAGTCCAATAAATCATAGAATGAACTCCTGGATCCAGGCAGTTGAAAACCCTGAGTCCCTCCTCCCCTCCCCAACTTGCCCATATTGACATTTGTTTATTGTCCCAACATCTCTTTAGACGCTCTCTTCTTAACCCTCCCTAGACAATATATAAAGCCATTTTTTTAACTGTCTTTAATACATGTGGTCCAGTATCATACATATTTGCCTGTAACTTTGGTCCATTTCCTCTTCCCTTTGAAGGATGACAGAGGCACATGAGAAAGGCAGAGATGGCTGAGCCAAACACCCCTTCGTATGTCACCATCTTCTCTAATGCAGTCCACTGATCAGGCTGGAGGAAGTCACCTGGTGCAGGTCCCTGTCCCGTTCCGTCACTTTGTCAACGTGTGTTCTTTTGCTCTGGATCTATCTGAAACACTGGGTGACCACAATGCAGTTAGTAGTCAGGGGTCCTTAGTCCCAGCGTCACATCAGTGAGCCAGCCATGGCAATACACGTCCTTCCCGTATGTTCCTTCAGTCCTGTAGCATCTCATCATGTGAAAACAGCACCTTTCCCCCATCTGTGTTTCAGCTGGTGGACACTTAGGATGTTTTCAGATTTGCAGCCAGAAATGCTATGGCCTTCCTCAGGCATCTGTCTGGAGAGCTGAGGATGGGCTGGTCTGGAAGCGGAGCCCTAGCACTCAGAATGGGAGAGGTCCTGCTCCTTAGAGAAGGTCACTCTGCCCCCAGAGGAACTCGGCCGCTTTATCCCAGGAGAGCCTGGTTCCCATCACTTGCCATTGTCAGATTTCTAAAACGTCATAGAGGAAGGGAAGGAGCAAGGCTGACAAATGACGCACTGGTTTTGCATTCCCTGCTGGGCTGAACATCTAAATTCCTATGTTTGTCAATGTTCTCTCATTTTTCTAGGCATGGTCTTTTTCTTAGTGTTACATATGCTGGGGGGTCATGTTCTACAGGGAAACATGTCCCTGAGATTCCCCTTGAAGAAAAGTCTCCCTGGTTAAGTTCCAGAGCTTGGTAGGATGCCTCATCCCAATTACCCTTAACCCAGTGACAAATGTTCTTGTAAGAAAATGATAGAGGGACAAAGAGACACACCAAAAAGAGAGATACACCAGGGACAGACAGGGGAGGAGGTCATGTGAAGATGGAGGCAGAGGTCAGAGTGACGAAGTCATAGCCAGGGAGCACCTAGGGCCTCCAGAAGCAGGAAGAAGCAGGAAGGACTCCCCTAGAGCCCAGGCACTGCCTCATCATCTGGGGTCTCAGATGTGACCAACCATAGGGGCTGCCCCAGGGCCCCAGGACCACCTTCTGACTGGCCCTGGTGGGGAACACATGGTCACTCAGCCTGGGGTGTTGAGAGTCTGAAGCAGGAGACACAGAGGTGGTCACTGATGGAGGTTGCAGCTGTCACAGAGAGATGAGGTGGGGTAGGTGGGTGCACATGCCCAGCCTTTGGTGAGACAGGAAGCAGAAGTGGCCTTCCAAGAAAGGGTAGAGGGTGTGGAGCAAGACTCAGAGATCAGGGAGGCCACAAAGCCTTGTGCTCCAAGATCCCTGAGGACCAGCCACCTGACCTTCAACTCAGAGACAAGGTCACCTATGTGTGAGTGTTCTGAGGCTGTAGGGACAGTGGCCAGCTGGTGGCCAAGAAGGACAGAAGCCCATTCTCTCAGCTCTGGAGGTTGCAAGTCTGAAATTGAGATGCCAGTGGGGACAAGAACCTCTGAAATGCAGCAAAGGATCCTTCTGTCCTTTTGTCCACCTGGCTTTCTGCCCACCTTTGGTATTTTTTGGTATGTGGCTGCATCACTGTGACCCTCTGTCTATACATGACCATCTTCTTGCCATGCTTGTCTGTCTCTGTGTCCAAATTTCCCCTTTTCATAAGGACACCAGTCACAGCTCTGGGAAGACTCCAGTTCTAAGTAAGGGCTCACACTAAGATTCTCAGGGTCATGCCTGTAGTGCATACACACAGGGGACACAATTAATCCCAAACATCTGAGCACATGCCTTTGGCATTCTTGTGTGCTTTTCTTGCTGGCCTTTGGTGAGCTTCTAGTCATCCTGCAAGACCCCACAGTGATCCTTCTCTGGAAGACCTCTTTCAAGAGGGAACCATAAAGGCAATCTGTGGGAGCAGACAGATGTGGCCTGAAGGCCTGCTCTGCCGTGTGATCATGGCACCAAATGTCACTTCTCTGAACCTCAGCTTCCCTGCTGTGGAGGGAAACATAGAAACATAGGTGCAAAGCAGCCTCAGCACCAGGCGAGTCTGGTCAGCTGTGCTCAGGAGGCTGAGGGGATGCAACAGCCACTCATCCATGATTCTGTCATTTCTTTTGATGTTCAGGATTCACTGTCTCCCCTAGAAGTTCTGGGGAGCAGGCCAGCCCTGGAGGAGGACCCAGAAAGGCAATGCAGGCTCAGGGCAGCAAGTGGTGAGGGTGGACATCTCCAGGGGCCAGATCTGACAGCCCAGGTGGAATTCTGGGGGATGGTGGCTATGACAATGTCAGGGGAGAAGGGGACAGATAGTTGAGGCGAAGGCACATGGTACAATTTGGCTAGAAAATAGGGTGAAGAAGGAAGTGGAAGGAAGGGTTTTGGGGGGCCCTATCTTTGCCACTTGTTAAGCAGGAAGAATGGGCCTGCCCACTTCCTGCTCCTCAGAGACCTGAAAGACATGGAAAAAGTCAAGCTCTGTGGAAGGCCTCATGACCTTGGGAATTTCTGCACAGAGCAAACATCAGAGACCAGCATGCCCAGCACATGGAGAGATCAGGTTCCAGAAGGTTCTAAATGCAGGCTCATCAGACTCAGCCATCAGATGCCAGTAGTGAGGGAAGGAAGGCTTCGGGGGGTGACTCACACCTGCAACTGCAGACTGTCTGCTTCCTGGTTCCCGTGTTCTTCCCTCCAACATGGCGGTCTGTGAGCCGCATGAGGTGAGGGCCCAGAATCCTGCCCCTACTGCACCCTCCTCCCATGGTACTGGATGGCACTGCAGAGCATCTGCAGAGTGGTTAATGAATGAGGGAAGTAGTGCTGTCTTCTGCCTCCTTGGGGACCATGGCAGGCTGTTATGTGCCCCCCAAGTTAGGGCCGAGGCCCTAGCCCCCAGTTCCTCTGAGTAGGACTGTCTTTGGAGCTGGGATCTTTACAGAAGTGATTATGTTAAAAACGAGATCCCCAGGGTAGGCCCTGATCCTGGGTGACTGGGGTCCTACACTTGATCTTAGCTAAAAGGCTGAGAAGCAATGACTGGGGTCCTATAAGAAAAGATCAGGCACAGACACTCACAGGGATGAGGATGTGAGGACACCAGGAGGAGAAGCCATCTGCAAGGCATGGGGTGAGGCCTCCGGAGGAACCAACCCTGTGACACCTGGATCCCTGACTTCCAGCCTCCAGCATGTGAGAGGATAAAGGCCTGCTGTGGAAGCCAACAGGCTGTGCTGCTCCTCACAGAGGCCATGGGAAAGAATCACAGGGCACCAATGATGGTGGACCTGCAGACCCCCACCCAACTCTCAGGGAGGAAACAGATTCTCTGCAGGCGTTTTGCCAGTCCGGCATCCGGAAGTTGGTGGCTGAGCAGGGCAGGACATAACCCTCTGGACCCACACCCACTGCAGAGCCACAAGGCCATGCAACAGACAGCATGCATGTGGCCCCTGGGGGTGGCCTGGGGACTATACCCCGGAAGGATGGGAACTCCAGCTGTCACCTGTTTGCTCAGCCACCACCCAGGCCAGCATTTTATGACCACAGAGGAAACTGGGCCTGAGCACTTGGCCTCTTCCCCAGCAGCCCCACCCGGGCAAGGCCACCTCGGGCCACTGAAGCTCCTCCCTGGCCGGGGCACCCACTGCTCATCCACTGCCACTTCCTCTGGGTACGCTGCTTGTTTCTAGCAGCTCCTCATCTTGGCTGAGCCACTCTGCTCAGTTGACTCAACTCCTGTCCTAGGCTTGCTGCTGGGCAGGTGAACCCTCTGGGTCAGGAGGCCCTGCCAGGCCCAGGCCACCCAGGGTAGCAGAGGGAGGGACTGAGCCCCTGGGACCCCATGCAGGGTGACGCTGCCTCTCAGCTGTTTCATGCTCCCACCCACTGTCCCCTGGAGCTGGAGGGCAGGAAGCATGTTCCCAGCACAATCTGCTGGCCAGTGGCCGAGCTGCCCCATGAGGGATGAGGTAATGTCCTGCAGAGGCCACGTGGAAAGGGCAGTGGCGGGCCTGGGCCTGTAGGACCTCCCATGGCCCAGGCCTTTTCCCAGAGACCCTTGGGAGAGGATGGTTCAGGGTGAGGCCAGGCTGAGGGCTGTGGCTTGGTGCTGTCAGGGCTCATAGTGTCCTCGGCCAGGCAGGGAGAATCAGCCGGCACTCCCAGGGCAGGCTGGCGGGGGTGGGGCACACCCAGAAGCCACATGTCATGTGGGTAGTGGTCACTTGCAGACTCATGCCAGAAAAGCATGGGCTGAACCCTAGGCAGCAGCAGGAGGGGTCTCTGTCCAGAGATGAGAAGTTCTCTGCCCTCAGCTATCTGAACATGGATGGCATCCTCAGTGTGGCAAGTATCAGGGCACCTGGGCATTGGGCTTTTGCAGCTGTCCCTGTGCTGGGCACTTCGCCCTATTCAGGAGAAGGATCCGGCGCCCTGTCCTCCTGGTGCCTGTTGAGCCTCGCGGGCAGTCTGGCATCTCCTCCTGTGGTGTGTGAGGAAGGGAGTGAAGGCTCTCGGGGCCTGGCAAGGCTCTGTTCTGAGGACAGACTTGGGAGGTTCGCAGATCCAGGTTCAAATTCTGACTCTTCCCTTCTTGCTTTGGGCCTTGGGCTGCTGCAGACCTCTCCAGGGGAACAGTGTTACCCCAACTCCTAGGGTGCAGAGATAGGTGTTACACAATGTGTCCCCAGTAAGTCATTATGGGCCCCTAAAGGCCATACCTGGGCCTCAGGGTGGGCAGCAGCCACAGAGAATAATGGCCAGCTGGGGAGGGAGTGGCCTGGCTCCACAGAGAGCTGAGGTCCTCAGCAAAGGGCTCTCCCAAATGTCAATGTGGTGAAGACAAGAAAAGGCTGAGAATAGACTCAAGAGGAGAGATGTGGCAATCAAATGCCACTGGATCCTGGTGTGGATCCTGCAGAGGCAAAAATATGGCTACAGGGAAGGATGTGAGGGTAAGCGGAGACACAGGAATACTGGGTGGATGGAGATAGTGCTGTGTCCACAGAGACTGTCTGATTTCAGTGATTGTCCTTGCTCTTAGAAAGGCACAGCCAAATGTCTACGGGTAAAGAGGCAGCATGTTCCAACTTGTTCTCAAATGAGTCAGAGGAAAAATTGTGCGTGTGTGTGTGTGTGTGTATGTGTCTACGTGTGTGTATGTGTATATATATGGGTGTAGATACCTGCAGAGAGAAATAAACACAGAATTGTGTGTGTGTGGAGAGAAAGAGAAAGTGGTTGTGCAGATGGCCTGAAGGTATTTGGAGTAGGATCTGGTGCTGGGGTAAACCACTGTTTACCTCCAGCAGGGTCTGGCCTCACAGAGAACACGGGATTGGAGTGGCAGCCCATTCAGCGCCCTGGGAGGGTGTCCCAGGATGTTGAGCCAGGACAAGCTGGTCGCCCTATGGGAAGAGCAGAGTTGCCCTGAGAAGACAAGGAGTTTCCTCCCATTCTGCAGGCTCCTGCTCCCTTCTGTGGCTCCCAGAGAGAATGACTGTGTTCAGTGAACTTCTGGACAACAGGTGTGGTCCAGGCAGGAGCGGTCTTTCTGGGGTGGGAGCTTCCTCTACCACCCCCAGCTGGCTGGGAGTCACAAGGGCTGGCACACACGAAGGGTACAGAGCTCGAGCTTCAAAAATGAGCTGCTTCTATCAGACACAAGGCTGCACCTGCCCGGGCTCCTCCCAGCCACTGGGCTTCACAGAGGTCCATGGGGGACCCCAGGGGAAGAGAAGCAGCTGAAGTGCTGGGGTGCCAGGGACCTCGGGACAAGGGTGGCCTGGACACCACTGTAAGTACAAAGACCTTCTCTTGAATGGCCCAGCTGGGTGGGGCAGGCACTTGATGGCCATGGGGAGCCCTGATTTCTAGACTCGTCCTACTGCCTGGACTGTGGCTACCCTCTCCACCTGCAGGTGAGGAAGGCAGCCCCACCTGCCCGACCTCTAAGCAGCTTCTGAGGCACTCTCAGAAGCCCGAGGTCTGCGAGGGAGCTCTGGGGAGCCTGCCTCCACCTCAGCCGGATTCCCGCAGTGCCTTGCTCCTTCCCTCTTCCTAGGGGCTGAGCCTTCAGTGGCCCGGGTGCAGGGGGCAGCACCCACTAGTGAGCCAGGTCCCTGGTTTGTATTGACTGAACACCTACTGTGTGCAGAGGCCTGAGCCAGGCAACTCTAGCAGCCAAGATGGCAACACCTTCCCGCTGAGCCCTGAGCACAGGGGAGGAGCTCACTCTAGGGGAGCCCACGGCATGGCAGGGAGCACCTGAACTGCTATGCCAAGGCCCCAGCCACCCTAGGGCTGGTGCTCACCCCTCAACACTTCCAAGCTCCACCTACAGCTGGTCACCATGGACAAAGCCATGGTGAAGGGACCCCTCCCCAGCAGAGGAGGTGGAACACGCCCACATCACCACCGTCACTGTCGCTGACCCCTCCCCATCCATCCCTTTCCATCCTCCCTGTAAAGCTCGATGGACACAGTGGGCAGAACCTCTTTCACCTCCTCTGCAAAACTCAATAAAATCCCTCAGCAGCAGCAGCAGCACTTCAGGGAAATGAAATGGGACCAACTGCTCAGGAAGCTGGTGGTTCACACCCTACACACAGGTGATGCCCAGAAATGTGAGCTGAGATGAGAATGATGTGTCTGGAGAAGTGAGGGGTGCTAGATATAGGGGTATGAAGGTGCTGGGGCTTCGGGGACTTCTGTGGGTGCTGAAGAAGCTGGGAGTGCTAGGGGTGCTCACTACTCATGGTGCTGGTGTTGATCTGCAGACAGTGAAGGAACACAAGGAGGAGAATCTGGGGCCAGTATATAGTCCATATTTGATAAGTGAGTTCTCTTCTAATTTTATATAAAGCTTTTCCTTCCTGTTAAAACACGATGCTGAGATCCCCAGTACCAAAAAAAAAAAAAAAAAAAAGAAAAGAAAAAGAAAACACTATGCTGAGAAATGATCAAAATACCCAGGTAGAGTTATCTTTGGACTCCCACCCCCTGCAAGGGCATTGCCACCATGGAAAGCTGGGGCCAGAGACCTGATTTCTGTCTGTATCTGCCACAGAGACTTCATTGGGCCTCAGTTTCCCCCTCCCTAAAGTGGGAATAATCATCCGGATTAACAAGTCATAGGTGGTTGGGGGCTCAGCAAGATGATACAGCAGGAGCAGCCTGGAGCACATATCTGACACTCGCCACAGACAGTGGCTAGTGCAGTGCTCCAGGTTGAGACTGAGAGGCTGCAGTCTAGGCAGAGGTGGCCCACCTCACTTCCCCATGGCAGGGAGGCTGGCAGGCTGCCTGGTCATCTGCCCATCCTCACAACCCAACCGTTGCCTGCATGGTAAGGACCCCAACACTGAGAGAGCAGGGATGGACAGGGTCATGAGTGGACATGCTCCAGGTCTCCCTGCTCCAGGCTCTCCTGGCTCTTCCAGCCTTGCAGCTCAGGGGCCTAGGCCACTAAGCACAGATGCCATCTGTCTCGGTGGCGTCCCGGTGGCCAAGGGCGTCTGGGCAGCTCCCTGCACACAGACAGCAGCTTGTTCTCCACAGCAGTGACCCATTTGGGGGCTCTCTGTCCCAACCTAGTCTGTCTGGATTCGGAGATGCAGAGATGCTTTCACCGCTGGGCTGTTTGTTTGTCTTTCCAGAGCCCACAGAGGAGCTCTGGGGGGCTCTGCCTGGAACTTGGGGCTATGTGGGGACTGACCTTGGTCAGCCAGTGGACCAGACTGCACTCAGGCTGGGGGACGAGGCCACAAGCTCTGGCCTCTGGCTCACCCAGGGGGCCGCCCAGAGTGGCCACTCACTGGGAATGAGGCCACTGGTTACAGTCCCAGGGCACCTTCCCAGCCTGGGACTCCTTTGGCCCTCAAAGTCGCCTTCTCAGGGCCAGGAGGAGCGTCCACCCCTTCCAGCAGGAATCAGGGTTCTGGAAACAGCAGCACTGGCCCAGGCAGCTGGTCAGGCCAAAAGTGGAAGGGCCAGTCAGGGTGTCTGGAGGTTCTGGCCACTGGCATGCCCTGGCCTGATGGCATCAAGCTTCAGGCCCCATGGAGAACCACCCCAAAAGGTGTGGCCAGTGCCAGGCCACAGTAGCTCCACTGCCATCTTGGAATCTGGAGCTCATAAACAGGGGCTTAGGGGTGCCAGTGGCCACAAGCACAAGCCATTGTCCTATAGGATGGAGGGGCTTTGGATTCTTGGCTTGGGGTTGCTTCAAATTATCCCTATCCCAAGTCACCACCAGACACCCATACACTAGAAAAGTAGACGTGAGCCCCCAGAGCCCCATGGGTGGTCTCAGAGTCAGATGGGCACATCCGTCGGTGAGCATTTCTTTCATTCCAAGTTCCTGAGACTCTTCCCAGAACAGCCCAGAAGTGGTGACCAGAGTGGGGTGTATGGGTGACAGTGGAGAAGACACACTACTAGTAAGGGACAGCAACCCCCATACAGGGCCCAGCCCTAGAGGCAGAGTCCCACCTGCCAGGGATGAAGAGGAGATGTAGTCATGGCTGCCCAACAAGAGCTCAGTCTTCTGCAGAATGGGGACCTTCACCACCCAGCCCCTCTAAGGGCACCATCTGCCTCATGGGCCAGCACTCCAGTCAGAGCTGCTGGGCTGGGACTGGGATTGGGGAGCAGCCACCAGCACCCTTTCCATTAGCATGCTGGGAAGGAAGCATATGAAAAACTGGAGGGAGGGCAGAGGGGGATGGCCAGGGCATGCATAGGAGAATAGCAGGGGATCCCTGGGTTCTCTGGCCCTAGGCCCTCAAGTCTCACTCCTACAGCCACTGGGAAGGCAGATGCCTATTCAAGCCCAACAGTGGCTCCTTCAGGACCAGCCAGTGGGTTTTTCCTCTGAGATATTCCCCTGGGGACACTTCAGACCAAGTGAGTTGATGCTCCAGTCTGTTCTATCCAGAGCAGCCCCCATGGGTGGGGTGGAGTGGGGTGGGGATTCTGCAGAGTGAGCTTGGGGGCATTAATCCTCAAATAAGAAGCTGTGGGTTGCTAAGCAACTAGGAAATGGGCTGTCCACACTTCATCCCAACCATTCTGTGCAAACAATGCCAACCTGACAGGTGGGCACTTGGAAGATCCCAGCTTGCAGAGGGAAACTGAGGCACAGGCTAGCACAGATTCTTCCAAAGCGGTTGGGCTGTTACTGCTGCAAGGTCTGAGCTCAGAGCTGCAGCTGTCCTCTTCCCACACCCTTCTGCCTGAGGCCCCCATGTAGGGACCACAGTAGTGGGTTCAGGCAGGGACAATTTCAGAGCCCCTCCCTGAGACCTGATGGCTTGCACTTTTGTCTGTACTGGCAATGGCATGCAGAGCCCTGACGTCGATGCTAAAACAGGCCTCTGTTTTCACCAGGAAAGGTCTGACTGCTCCCTCTCTTCCTGTCCTTGATTTGTGCGCTTCCTGTCATGTATTGGAGCGATTGTGCTAAAGCAGGGACGAGTGCCGTCAGGGGAGGAACAACCCATCACCCTGGCAGGAGGAGGTAGCTGGAAATACTGCTAGGTCACAGGCTGGACCTGGTGCAGTGAAAAGGTGGTGCCATGCTTCCAAATGAGGGGGAATCTCAGGACCATGGTAACCTGGCGTGAAGCATGCTGGGCCTTCAACTCACCCGCAGCACACGCCCAGCCTGACCAGGAGCTGGGAAGCTGACTGCCAGAACAGTGGCTATGTCCATTCTGGCCAGCATGCCCATGAAGAGCTGCACGGGGGCAGACCCCAGAGCCAGCCTCTGCCTAGTCTGGCACAGTCCGAGGGGAAGGCCTGGCCCCGGCATGCCCAGGCACTGGTTGGCACCTCCACACAGTGAGAATAACCCCTTTTGGAGAGTTATCTATTTGCCACAGGCACAGGGGACATGGTGGAAAAAGGAGGACCTAGCCACATGGGAGGGTCCTGGCCATGTAGCAGGGGATCTGGGTCGCATGAAATAATAGAAAGTGTTTTGGAAATGAACATGGCTTGATGCTTGAAATGGAAAGTCTCATTCATTCATTCATTCATTCATCCACAATTCATGGAGCCCCTGCTGTGTGGGGAGCTCCATGGACCCCCCGGCACATCAGACGGAGGAGCCGGGTGGGAGGTGTCCAGCCCACCCCACCCAGGGCGGAGGCCCTCCCCTGGATGGGCATCATGGCTCTGGATTATAACCAGGCAGCTGCCCCCTCTGCACACCAGCTGGACACGCAGCCTCCATGCCCGGATCCCATAGAGTCCCCCACCCTCTGCCTCCTCTGCTCCCCACACCCCGCTCCTTGCTTCCCAGTCTGACCCTTGTTCCGCCCTGTGTCTGCTGCGTCCCAATGGCCTCTCTCCGGCCCCTCCCGCATCCCTCACTCTCAGCAGGACAGGACTGGCCCCTCTCTGAACTCTTATCATCCTCCCTTCCTTCCAGCCTCACATTCGTCCCTGTGGCCTGCACCAGTCCCTGACATGTCCAGGAAGAGCACAGCTCCTTACCCAACATCGGAATCCACCACCACCCATTGTGGCCCCTCCCTCTGCTCAGGTCACAGGAGCCCACATGTACCTCAAATGCACCAGATTCTCTCATGCACCCAGGGCCTTTGCACATGCTCTTCTTTCAGGTTACAGTGTCCTCTTCTCCATCTCAGAAACTTCTACCCATCCTGTGGCAGCCTGGGCACATGGAGGGGGTTAGGGACAAGGGCAGTGGCAGTTTCAGTCCCAGCACTTAGCACAGTGCCTGGTGCATAGGAGGTGCTCAGTGATATTTGTGGAGTGATGAATGAGTGAATGGGTAAATGAATGAATGAATGAATTCACTCGGTACTTGCTCATTGTGCCCTTGGGGAAGTGACTCTGTTCTAGCCCCAAGTTCCTCATCAGTGACACACAGCTAGACTGAGGTCTCCCCTCCAGGGCTTTGGCCTATGTGAATGTACTTGGGCATGGAGCCCCAGTGCATGGAACACAGCAGGGGCTAAATGCATGCAAAAATGACTGAACTGGGTGATTTCCTCTTCCTGGAACATGCTTTGCCTCAGTTCCATATTTTCCTGGCAAGGTTTCTCTTGCCGGACACTGACAAATGGATTCCAAAATCCATGGGAAATTGCCAAGGGCCAAGAGCAGCCAAGCCATCCTGGTGAAGGTGGCCAATTTAGACACTCAGGCAAGGGCAATCACACTTGACAGCTTTGGCCCAGGACCCTCGTGGAC
Source organism: Heterocephalus glaber (assembly GCF_000247695.1). The sequence continues at coordinate 17,696,619 of NW_004624767.1, read as the reverse complement.
CAAGGACACAGAAAGCCACCAGCACAGGGCCGAATGCAATAACAAAGGTGCCAGGGCAGGACTTTTTCAATGAGTGGGTCTGAGTCCACAGCGTATCCCCAAGAGAAGAGCATCTCTCTCTTTGTTTTTTGGTACCGGGGATTGAACTCGGACCCTTGCACTTGCGAGACAGGTGGCTGAACCACTGAGCTAAATCCCCGGTCCTAGAAGAACATCTCTTGAACTCACTTGATAGCACTCAGGAAGTGCAATTGCTGATAGAACACGAGTTCACTTGAGAAGGCCACAGAAGAAGCAGAAGGGAGATCTTCATGATGCCCCCGTGGGTGGTGGTCTCTTCAACAGGACATGAGAAGTGACAACCCCAAAAAGGAAACCTTTATAATGACACTTATGTGGACATGCAGAGTGCAACTCACAGGGCGGGAAGAGTGACACACAACACAGGGGTCTGACATGCACTCCAGATATATCAGGTGTGTACAGGATTCGTCCACACCAGGAGTCTTTTTTTTGGTACTGGGGATCGAACGCGGGTCGTTGCGCTTGCGAGGCAGGCAGCAGAACCACTGAGCTAAATCCCTGGCCCTCACAGCAGGAGTCTTTAAAGGACTCCTTTCCATCAGCTCTGCTGACGGAAAAATGGGCGACAGGCTTGCACAGTCGCTTTGAACAAGATCTCCAGGTGGCCACCAAGCGTGTGAAAATGTGCTTGATTTTGTTGGCCACCAGGGAAATCCAAATTAAAACCACAACAAGACACCATACGTGCTCACCAGCATATCTAAAGCAAAGAAGGCAGATAACAGCCAGGGCTGGGGGTGACATGGTGCCTCTGTCACATCTGCACAGTGCTGGCAGGCTGTGCACTGGTCCAAAATTTGGGACACAGTTTGCAGAATCCACTGAAGCTGAATGGAGGATCCATCTCCCTGGACTCAGCAGTCCTGCTCCTGCATACATAACCTGCCCCGGAGCTTATGCATGTGTACCCATGGACACCCACCCAAATCAGAAACACCCCAAGCGCCCATCTGTAGTAGAGTGGACACAAGCTGTAGCACATTTGCACAGTTAAACACTGTGCAGTGAGGGAGGAATAATCAACACTACACACCACAATAGGGCTGACTCTCTCCTACACAGGAGTAAGTGGAAGAAGCCAGATACACAGGAAGGCCCATCGTAAGCTAAAATCAGGGAAGCCCATCCATGAGGATCGAGAAGGACATTTTCCACTGGGAAAGGGTTGTTGGAAGGGCTGAGGGTGTCAGGGCTTTGGTGATGTTTAGTTTTTGGTCTTGGGGCTGGTCTTGAGCAGGTGGCTGGCTGGCTGGAGGTCGCTGAGCTGTGGGCCCAAGTCTGATCACTTTCTGAAGCATGAGTTAGACTTCTCCCTGGTTCCCCATTTAGGTTCACACCCTGTTCTGCTGGGAAGCCTTCCCTTAAGCGCAGGCCCAGGGCCCAAATAACAGTGGAACTCACCATGCCCTCTATTGTAAATTCCACACAGCCCACTGCTTCTCTCTGACTGTTTTTGTTGATTTTGCCAGGCTCTGTATTCATAGCCAACTTACCGATGTAATTTATGGGCAAGTGTAATTCTGCTGATTGACATTTTCATTTGCCATTAGGAGTTAACACCTAAATATAAACTAACAGAGACATAACATCAGAACTTGACTCATTGGCCAACAACGGGAGATACTTCTTTGCTGAACTGAGTAACTACTTTTAAATACTGGAAGAAATTGTTCTCAATCTTCAATGCTGTTCATAGTGTAATAGCTACAGAATGACATACTTTCGAGTTAATCCACATTACTAACATTTTTCCCAGCACTTTCCTGAATCTAGACAGTCAACAAAGCAATCAATCAATGTTTGCCAATTTCTGTGGTGCAAATACTCCCTTGATGGCCAATCACAAGCCACAGCAGCCACTGGAGAGCTGGGACATCACAGAAGAATTTCATGCCACCGGATGTGTCTCTACCATGTAGACACAGGAGACTAAGTGACCTCAGAGCATAGATAATAGTAGAACACAGCAAGTAACTAGGAAGTGATGGTTTTGAGCACTTACTCCATTTAGTTTAATCTAATTTATGTAATTGTAAGTTTGTATGATTTACTTTTTAATAATGGCCATGGCTAATAGCCACTTGCAGACTTCCTGAGCACCTAGTAACCAACTCCTGGGAGCTGGTACAAGCCCACCCCATACCTGCTGCCTCCAGGTTCTATGAATTCAATTGAATGCAGTGAGTCAATGCTCTTCTACCTCCTTCGCACAGTCTGGTGGGGCAGGAAGCGCCAAAAGCCACGACTACCACCCTCTCACCAGCTAATGAGCTCAGGGACAGTAGATGTGGCAAAGCACTTTCCTAATGGGGAAACTGAGGCCAGAGGGGAAATATTTGTCCAGAGCTGCACAGAAAGTAATGGCCAAGTTGGCCTGGCTCCTCAGTCTCCTGGTTCCAAGGCTTATAAGCCCTGTCCTCCACCGCTGCCCTCCTTTGCAGGAGACTGGGATGGGACAGGTGGCATGGCCGTCCACGTCGAGCTATCGTGCAGAGTCTGGGGTGGCTGGGAAGTGATTGAGCCCGTCCTTGCCTTTCCCATGCCCATGGGAGCATGACAGTCAGTGACCTGGATTGTGAGGCTGGTGTGCAGGGGAAGGGACCATAGAACAGGCAGTGAGAAGCTGGAGAGAGAAGAGGCAGGACAAGGGTGGTAGAAAGTGGCATTTGCAGCAGGCTGGCTAACAACCCAGAACTCAGGTTGAGGACAGAGAGCAGGTGGTGCCCCCTTCTCCAGGCATGCCAAGGTACATTCTGGCCTGCTAGGCCCAAGGGTCTTGGGAATCCCCGAGAGGGGATTTGTTGTGTCCTCGGGGAAGGTGGGGGATCCAGGTGTCCACAGTGCCGGGATGCAGCTGCGCGTGGGCAGAGAAAGAGCCCCATCTACTTCAAACACCAGGTCCTGCCCAGAGACTGGTCTGGGCATGACCCAGGGGTTTGCACCTCCCTTCCTGCACCTCACCTCCTTCTGTGTGGGGGTGACAGGAGCGGGGAACAAGGATCAAAGGAAGATAGGAGGACTAAGGGGAGCACGTGATGGAGACAAATAGGGATTGTGTATTGCATACAGGAGACTGGTCAGGAGTCCTCAGATTAGGGGAAACCTGCTAGGTGTGGGGAGGGCCGGGCATACAGGAAGTAGAGGGCAAGATGCTGGAGGAGTCCATCTGAGAGCAGGGATGCTGGGAATATCCCATGTCTCCTGGTACCTGAGGCACAGAGAGAGTGCACAGCTGCTCATGTCTCCCAGCACACCTTGGACACACTTGTCTGACAAACAGCCAGGGACCAAAAGGGGCTAGGACAGGGCTGGAGGGAGCCCCAAGCGCTGCAGAGAGATGCCTGGTGGGCTGTCTCCTAGCAACAGGCTACCCCCACACCCCCCCGCAAGGGTCCCTTGCTCTGGGCAGTGCCCACCCTGACACTGGCCACAAGCACTTTTCCTTGCTCTTCTGCATGAATAAGCGCCAGGCCTCCTGCCAATTGTCCCCTCTTAAAAGGCAGCCCCAGGGAAAGGCCTTTTCAAGTGGGACTGTACGGTGCCACCCAGGCTGGCTGGGCATTGTTGGGGGGCCAAGGTCCTAGCTCAGCAGCTGAGGTCGGGGCCACACAAAGCATTTCAACGGAGGCTTCATGCACCCGCAGGGCCGCCACAGCCCGGCGTATTAATCTGCAGCAATGGAGCCACTGTCTTTGGAAGGGACATTGAGTGAAATCAATGTCTTTTGAGGAGTGCCCTTTGACCGCACAGTCCTGGTTCTTAGTCATACTGCTTTTCTTTTTTTCTCTGGTGCTATTGAGAATTGAACCCAGCGCCTCCGCACTGAGCTACAGCTCTCTAAAAAGTTTTGTTTTGTTTTGTTTTGTTGAGACAGGGTCTTGCTAAGAGGCTAAGATGTCCAGACTGGGCCCAAAGTTGCAGTCCTCCTGCCTCAGCCTTCCAGTGCTGGGATTACACTGTATACGTGGTGCCCGACTTTACACTGCTTTTAAAACACCGCAGAACCACGGGTGCCCAGAGGGGCCTGGAAGCCCCAGGGTGGGGAGAACAGGCCATCGGCTGGTGGGGAGGCTGGCAGGTACCTGGCTAGGGTGACAGCATGAATCTTGCTAGGGGTCTTGGGGAGCAGTCTTCAGTGAGTGTGTGCTTACACACACACAACCCCACCACCATCACACACTCACACACCAGGCCTCAGTGGATCCTGGGAAACCACTGGTCTCAACCAGCAGGTGGGAAACACTGGGACAGATGAGCAGGAGCCTGAGGTCTGGGTAGAGAAACTGAGGCAGGCTTTGGCCTCCTGGGCCACAGGAGAGGAGTCCCAGCATGGGTGGGGCTCCCCATCATATCATATTTAGCCCTATGTCCTAGAACACGGCCCACCTCCACGACCCCTCAACAGGGAGGCAGTGACCACATGGAGCGTCCAGAAGATGGGGTTTCTCCGGGCCCAGGGCTTGGCGTGGGGCAGGGTGGGGTGGGGCAGCAGCTCCCAAAGGCTCCGCCTGTGCATCTGTGCCGCTGGATTTATGGACACACTCACAGGTGGAACGGCTCTGAGATTTCACTCTCAGCAGTCCTAGAGCTAGGCAGGTTCCCAGAGTTCCTCCTACTCTTCTCACTGCTCCTGCAAACCGTCTCAGTTTACCATAGTAATTTTCTTTTTTTACATTCAAAATATCTAGCATGGTTATTCTAATCCTATAAAACCTACCATTATCTTTTAAAATTTTTTAAAAATTTTTATGAGTACATGCTTGCAGAACATAGTGATTGCATTCCTCGTGGGGAGTTGGTACATGTACAGAACACATCTTCATTCTTTACTTCTCCTTCCACTCCCCTCCCTCCCCCTCCATTCATCTCTTGGTCCCCTTCTTGTTTGCATAAGATCTAGCTTCCTTTTTCCTAGTATCTGTCTTTTATTTTGCTCTTTAAATTATGTACATCTTGAGTTTCTCACATAAGGAAGCCATGTGATATTTAAGCTTGTGTATCTGATTTATTTCACGGAATAGTTTGTGAGTGTGTGTGTGAGCCGGGAATTGAACTCAGGACCTTGTGTTTACCAAGCAGGCATGGAGCTACTGAGCTAAATCTCCAGCTATGTCACTTAATAGTTTTATAGGCATTTAAATCACAGGGTCCTATAAGGCTAGGCCTTGGTTTCTTCTGTGACCAGCAAACCCCTCTGGAGCATCCACTCAGGGAAACTAAGGCCAGACCTCCCTCCCCACAGAGCCACCTCATCCACATAGGCTCCCAGTGGCCACATTCCTCATGGCCCTAGACTGCATACGCTTCAGGTCCATCCCCAAGCAGATGATGGATCCACACCATGGAATATTACTCAGCAAGGAAGAGGTGTGGACATGGGGAGGAAGTTACAAACTGTCACTCGGGATCTGGGCATTTTGCTATGTGTAAGCAGTGCCTGAACTTAAGGGAAAGTCAGTTAATTCTGATGGGAAGACTAGATAGGAGATGGGAGGTAGATTTTCAGCAAGAGGGAGAAGAAAATGAGTGTGAGTCCCCATCACGTGCTGTGTGACCTGGGCAAGTTACTCTTCCTCTCTGGGCTTCTCTTCCCACATCAGGCCTGTGAGGTAGGAGCAGTCCCAGCCCCAGGGCGACACACACAGCTTGCTTTGTGAGCCCTCAGCCCTTGCTCTGCCATCACCTCTACTGGTCTTCTCACCATTTGTCACAGCCTGTCGGGCATCACTTCCCGCCTTTTTGTGTCCTGGTGGTTGGGCCTCACTCCATCTCTGAACTCAGCCAGGTTCCCAGGTCCCCCTCTGATGCTGGGATCCAGCTCCATGCATCCTTCCAAAGGGAATCCGTCCCCAGACCTCTGGTCACCCCAGGGTGACAGTTGCCGCATCCATGCAGGGAGGTGGCTGGTCAAGGGCACAGCAGGGTCCCAGCTACGGGGCAAGCTCTGTGGGAGGGGAGCCAGAGCACCAGCTCCCGCAGCAGCCCCAGCCGGCCATGAGGTCAGTGCTGCGAGCCCCCTCCGAGGTCACCAAGTGGCTGTGGGCCCAGCAGCTGACAAGGCACAAGATGGCTGAAATGGGGCTCAGCAGTTACAATGCGCCCCATGTCTGCATGTGAAGAGGAAGTTGGCGAGCCCAGGGTGGGGCCTCTGATCTGAGTCAGAAGTTGCCAGAAGGGAGAGAAGAGACTGCTGCCAAAGCAGAAGACAGATAAGAATCCCAGAGTCAGGGAAACTATGCAAAGGCCCTGGGGTAGTCTTGGAGCAGGCTCACTAGAGGATCTGAGAGTAGGGAAGGCACCTGCACGAGAGAAGGAGGCTGGACCTACAGGTGGCAACAGGAGCTGTGACATCTGCCCCCAAGGGCCACGAAGCCTGAGCTCCCCGAGCAGCCTGCCCCACCCTCCTCCTCTGCGGAGCCCGCCCCCTCAGTCTGTGGAAGGGGACCTTCTGGCAGGCCTTCCTGCTGCAGGGCACCTATGGCCTTCACCTCCCTATCTGCCCTATCCCTGGGGAGTCCCAGAGTCCCCAGACTGGGTCCTTGAGCTGCTGCTGGCATCAGATAGGTTTTTTGGGCCTCCATGGAGCAGGGGTCCCTGAACAGGAGCAGCACTGAATCCTCCACCAGCATCCCCTCCCAAGCCTCTGCCATGGGGAAGGTGGGAGAGCAGTGTGGGGAGACAGAGGTCGCAGAGCAACATGGGGAGCAGCTGGGTTTAGGGCAGGTCCCTGTGCCCTGGGGGGCAGCCTGAGCTGTCTCTTCTCAGTGACCCACAGATGGATCAAGCGCCATCCTTGCCTCTCTGGGTCACTGCCTGGGCCACCAGTGAGCCTGGGCAGAGTGTTTGGGGCTGGATGAAGAAGGCTGAGGTCAGAGAAGGTGCTGGAATGAGACAGAGGTCACACGCGGACCTGCAGTGGCCCACAAGCGCATTGGAGTGTATTTCTACCCAGCATCAGTTGTGCCACCCTGGCCTTCGTGAGGAGGTCTAAACTTTTGGTCCCTCAGACTTTGGAGATTGGTCCCTGGGGAGGGGATTAAGGTAAAATGAAGTCACCTGGGTGGCCCAAGTCAAGGCGACTAGGACACAGACACACAGAGGACCACGTGGAGACACAGGGAGGAGACGCCATCTGGAGAGCGAGCCAAGGAGAGAGTCAGGAGGAGCTGGCCCTGCCACACCTGGGTCTGGGACTTGCAGCCTCAGGATGCAGGACAGCGACCGTCTGCTGCTGTAGCTCCCCAGCTCTGGGGCTCTGTGTGGCAGCTGAGTAGCCCCGTGTGCCCGCCCGCCACCGCCCAGGGCCGCTACCGAGCAGCACCAGAGCTAGTTTCAGCTCCTCTCGCACTCATGGCTGAGCATTGTGTGTGAGACCCAGGCTGGCCCCTGTCCCAGGTCCCAAGTTCCTGCAGGGCACCCAGGGAGAGAGACAGGACTCATTCCCAGTGGCTGGGGCCAGCACAGGCTGATGGCAGGAACTGTGGGGGAAGGGGAGAAGCCCCAGGACCAAGGCACTGGAGACCTGCATCTTCAGGGTCAGGGTGGAGGCAGAGAGAGAGGAGGAGGAAGCCAGCGCTTGCAGGCCACATCAGTGGGGAGAACAACAGTGGAGACCTCCATGGGGCAATGGGACCCGAGAGGGAGGGGCCTGGACGCTGCGGGAGGGGTCTGGATGGCACCTTGGGTCCTGTCTGCACCTACGAGGCCCTGCTGCCACCAAATACTCTGACAGAATGAAAAATAACACAAAGCACTATGCAAGAAGCGCATGCGGTGTGATTGAAAAAGACAGTGTGAGTTTAAATCTTAAAAACCTATTACAGTAAAAGACACATAGCCATTAATCTCCCTCAGAATAGTCCCCTTCGATTCAAACACACTCATCCCATCATTCTTTGTTTTTTCTTTTTTTGTGGTACCGGGGATCGAACTTGGGTCCTTGCGCTTGCGCAGCAGGCTGTGAAACCACTGAGCTAAATCCCCGGCCCTCATCCCATCATTCTTGCCACTTTCTGAAGAGGTTCTGGAAGTCCTTTCTTTGTGTCTTTATGAGATGTGATCCGATATTTGGGGGCTGCCGCTGCCGACTGCAGTCAGTGGAAAGCAGGCTCATAAAAGCATCATGGCGTGTCCTCGCCCACCTTACTCACCTGATCTGCCCCCAGGTGTCTTCTGGCTCTTCCCCAAAGTCAAAAGGACCGTGAAAGGTAAACATTTTTAATGGACTTAGGACATGGAGGCCGTCATAACAAGGCAACTAAAGACTCTCAGGAAAGACTACTACCAGCACTGCTTCAAAAAGTGGGACAGGTGATGGGCTGAGTGTGTTGGAAGTGAAGGGGAGCAGCAATGTGTCTGTTACTGTTAACCATCCTAAAAATTTAAATATTCACCATGTTTTCAATCACCCCTTGTAAGCCACAAAGTGTGGCTCTCGCCATCTCTAGCACGAGTTTGACCTCTCCTCCTTCCTCCATCTGTACTGCTGCTATTTATTGAGCACCTTCTGTATGCCGGACTCTGGGAATAATATACTGGTGACTGAAGGTAGAGAAGTCCCTTACCATGTGGAATATAATTAAAGTGGAGGAGAAAGGCACTAATCAAATGTTAAAGAATGTAAATAAGTATAAAGTGGTGATATGCTAAGTCCTGTCAGGGAGAGAGGTGTACAGTGTTATGAAAGGCTGGAGCAGGTAGATTTGTCTGGGAGGGTGGTAGGGGAAGACTTTGCCCAAGGGCATGACTCTGGAGTCAAGATCTAGAGGATGAAAGGAAGGGAATCAGGAGGGACAACCTGCGCAAAGGCCCTGGGGTAGTTCATTTGAGAAGCTGCCAGAAGGACCCTTGTCAGTGGGAAGATGAGTGTGGCCATGCAGGGGCATGTGGACCTGAGGATGATATGTCCCTACATGCAGATGATGGGAAGCCGTTGTGTGCTTTAACCATGGGCAGTGACAGCTAGTCACAGCACGATCTGCCATCTGGGAGTGGGATGTCCAGAGTCCCACACTCCCTAGCCCCTGTGATGTGGCTGCCTCAGCAACCCTGCAAGCCCACCTCTCAGAATGCCAGTCATGTTTGCTTGGCCTCAGTCTTCACCCCCAGTGCTGGGCGTGGCTTGAAAGGACACACTAGTGTCCTAGTGCTGATGTCAGCAAAGACATTAGGAAGGGGAGGAGGAGCGGAGGCAGCTGGCTGGGCAGGTGGGGAGTCCCCTGAGGACCCCTCTGGCTGAGGGTCCCACAGTTCCCAGAGCCCAAGATGGGTGAGGGGACCACTCAGTGTCTGCGGTGCTGGCAGCGGGTGTGGGGTGACCGGGGCCTGCAGAAGCCCCTACGGAGCAGGGTGGCGTGCAGCAGTCAGAGGACGGAAACGAGGAGCGGGAGGAACATGACTGTGCTCCTGCAGGGGTGGGTCACGAAGGGGAGGAAGCGGGCTGTGGAGACAGGGAGGCGCAGGGCCCTCAGCACTGACCACCATGCCCAGCGGCCACCCCATCTACTGTTCACATGCCCACAGAGGGCATGGCACGGGCAGCACCAAGCCAGCTTTACACCATGCTGAGATACTGAAATTATGGGGTGCAAGCATTTCCCCCTCTCCCTCCTCTGCCTGGCATTCCTGGGGCCAGGCCTGGGTTTGGTTTCCAAACAGCCAGGGTCCAAGGGAACCACCTGCGTGCTGGCAGGAGGTGGCTGTGCTAGCGGCTCTTCAGCAGCAATTAAGCAAGTTTCAACTGGAGACCGGCTAGCAGCAAGAAATGTGGAAAATCCCCCCACGATAGGCAGCTTTGGGGTGATGGGGGTGTCTGAAAGTGTGTGTGTGAGTGTAGGTGTGTTTGCGTGCCTGTGATCTGCCGGTGGCTCTGGGCATGTTAGCCAGTGGGACCTGCGGGAGTTCTTGAACATGTGTGCATGCATGTGAGCATGTGTGTGTTTAGCGTGGGCCTGTTTGCCGGGTGAGCACCTCTACACCAGCTCGGCGTGGGCCTGAGCCCTGACACCCAGCACCTGCCATGCACAGGTATCTCCATGTGTGTCTGGGAGCACATGCGCATGCGTCTCTATGCAGGACACAGCTGCCCATTCTGCTCAGGCCTGTTACTGACTTCACCGGATGCCCACGCTGTAATACTTGCCTAAATGTCTGGGCATCCTGGGGCCCAGGCACACTGATCTATGGAATCAATCACCATAGGCTGCTACAGATTGACTATAGTTTGTCCCCCAAGGGTTCATATGCTGGAGGCTTGGTCCGAAGTGTGGTAATGTGGGAGGAGGTGAGACCTTTAAGAATTGGGGCCTAATGAGAAGTCCTTAGGTCACTGAGGGAGCTGCCCTCAGCAGGGATTAAGATAGCTTTCCTGGGACCTCTGAGCTCTGTTGAAGGGAAATTGTAAGAGTGACCCCGAGCCCTGAATCGCTTTCTGGCTTTCTGTTTCAGGACGTGATCTCTTCCTTCTACACATGTACCTGCTGTTGTGACACCATGAGAAGCCCAGCCAATGCTGGTGCCATGCCCTTGAACTAAATTAGCCCCTGCTCTTTATAAAGTTAGCCTGGCAAAGTTAGATTATTTTTTTATGGGAATGCACAACAGACTAACGCACAGATAGGTAGATGGGTGAGCGGATGAGGGAGGATAGATGGGTGAGTGGATAGATAGCTGTTGTAGGGGGGTGAGTATGTGGGGAAATGAGCAGGGTGGAGATGAGAGGATGGATGAATGGGTGGATGGATGCATGAGTGGATGGACAGATGGATGGTAGGGTAAGTGGATGAGTGGGTGAGTGGATGGGTTGGTGGATGGATGGATGGATGGATGAGTGGATGAGTGGATGGGTGGGAATAGATGGCAGAGGGTGGGGAATGAAGGGGCGAGTCAGTGGCAGGTCGAGCCCAGGAGACCTGTACCTGGGACACTGGGCTCCCTGAGGCAGAGGAGGGATGCCAAAAAGAAGGGACAAGTTCATCTAGGGTAGAGATGTTGAAACTTAAGAGACTGGGTGCCCAAACTGCAACCCCAAACCCACTTATTTATTGCGAAGTGCCAGCACTGCAATTAAACCTAAATACCGACGTTTTAATTTAGGAAAAATAACTGTTATCCAGTGCTCAGCTGCTAGGGTGACTTGGCTTGTGTGCCAAAGGAGAGGACTCTGTGTGCCTGCTGTGGCACGCGTGCCATAGGTTTGTCACCGCTGATCTAGGGAATATAAGAGGAATTTGCCTTATTTTCATTCACCCAAAACCTAAGAACATTCTAGGTCCCTGTGACATGATTAGTAGCTCAGCATGTGCAACAAGAAGAGGATCAGAAATGCAGCAGTCTTTCCCAATGTGGCCGCCTCTGTTTCCCCTACCCCAGGCCCCCATTTATCAAGCCCTAGAGCCCCATCAAGCTGCTTTCCACTTCTTCCAGGGGCTGAAAGCCCTTTTACTTCCAGCCTCTGCATGTGTGGTAGGCCCTTCGAGGTGCCTGGTTCCCCTGCCTGACTGTCCCTTATCCCGACTGCACCTTGGAATCCTTCAGGCTGTGGCTGACAGCTCCCCTGGGAAGCCAGCCTGGCTCTGGATCCCAGGCTGGGCCAGGTGCCCTCTCTAGGGGCTGCCTCTGTGTCTCTTCCCAGCAAGACAGGATAGCGCAAGGGCCCAGAGCCTTGGGCACCATTTACTCTAGTTTGAGGCAGGCTCTAGCATGAGCCAGCAGAGTCCCTGTGCCTTGGTTTCCTTGCTTGTGAACTGAGGACAAAAACAGCCACTCCCTTGGGAGGTCACCTCAGAGATTGCCCTGGGTTACATGAGAATGAGCTTGACAAGGTCCTGGTAGAAAGCTGTGGGAAACCCACTGTCCTGAGTAAGGTCCTTCCCCAGCTGAATTTCAGCAGGACACGAGATGCTCTCTCCACCGGGCCTGGCACAGTGCTTGGAACCTGTGGAATGTGGCCCCTGAGGGGTGGCAGGGACAACATAATGTGACCCATGCTGTCTCCATCCTGGCCTTGCAGCTTATTTTCCTGGGTGCTACAATCAGGAAGCTGTGGGTATTCCCAGCTGGCAAAGGGCCTAGGAGAAAATGCCTCTGAGCAAGTGCTGGAGGCTTACAGAAGTCAGGGTGAGCTCTGTGTGGGGTGTCACAGTCTCCTCCAAACTTCCATCTAGAAGGGGGCATCTCGCAGTTAGCAGGCAACTCAGCCTTCCCAAGTTAGACAAGAGATTCCAAGAAAGACTGAGAGCAAGAGAGAGCTGGAGATGACATTGAAAACTCAGAGACAAGGACCCCGAAATTCAGATGCCATGGGGGAGAAGCAGCACTGCAGTGACAGGGACAAGGAGTGAGTGGATCCCACTGTGGCCCCAGCCACAGCCATGCCACACCCACAGGAGCCACGGCTTTCCCACTGACTCCAGCCGACCTAGAGCTTGTCCAAGAAGGGGTGACAATAATCTGTGCTTGGGGATCTTTTGCAGTTGACAAAGCTGTGTGGCCCTCCTTCAACCCGAAAGACAAGCCGGCAGGGGGTCTAGCACCTTATCTGGGAAGGAGGAGGTGGGCCCAGAAGTGACAGGTGTAGCCTGTGGGGTCCTGGAAGCCTGCAGAAGCTGGGCACTGAGTTCAGTCTTCTTACACTGAGCCGATGCCTCCGGGCTGTGCTTGTCAACTGTCTTTCACAGTGACAAAATACTTGAGAGAATCAACCTAAAAAGAAGAAAGGCCTATCTGTTCTAAAGACATCACATAAGTGTCTCTGATTTCTTTCACTAAATACAATGTGTTCAAAGTCCACCCATGTTGTAGCATGTACCAGAGATTCATTCCTTTTTTTTTTGTACTGGGGATCGAACTCGGGTCCTTGCGCTTGCACAGCAGGTGGCGAAACCACTGAGCTAAATCCCTGGCCCTCATTCTTTTTTATGACCAAATAATATGCCATTCTGTGGCCACATTTTATATTCCCAAGGCAGAGTTCCAATTTCTCCATATCTTCACCAACATTTGGTTTTTTTTCTTTTTGCTCTGTTTTTTGTTTATGTAGTAGCCATACAAGTAGGTATGAAATAGTGTCACATTGTGATTTTGATTTGCATTTCTCTGATAACTAATGATGATGTGCATCTTTCTGAAGTGCATTTTGACCATATGTATATCTTCTATAAAGAAATATCTATTCATATTCTTAGCCCATTTTAAGTTGTATTCTTTGTTTTTGTTACTAAATTGCAAGAATCTTTAATATATTTGGATTTTCATTCCTTGTCAGATATATGATTTGCAGATATTTTTCCCATTCTTAGATTGCCTTTTCACTTTCTTAATTATGTGCTTTGCTGCAAAATAAATCTTATTTTTTCTGAAGCCCAATTTATTTCTTTTGTTGTTGTTGTTGTCTGTGCTTTTGATGTTATAGCTATGGAACTGCTGTGAGATCTATTATCATGAAGATTTCCCAGACCTTTAATTCACTTTGAGTTAACTTTTGTATATGGTGTGAGGTAAGGGTCCACCTTCATTTTTTGGCATGTGGTTATCAAGTTTTTCCAGTGCCATTTGTTGAAAAAGACTGTCTTTTCACCACTAAAGGGTCTTGGCACCCTTGTCAAAATCAATTGACCATAGGTAGAGGGTTTATTTCTAAGCTCTCTATTTTATTCCATTGGTCTGTATATCTATTCTTACCTCAGTGCCATTCTGTTTTGACACTGGGAAGTGTGAGTTCTTCAACTTTATTCTTTTTTCAATATTCTTTTAGTTCTTTGGTTCCTTTAAAACTTACATGAGTTTAAGGATTTAATGGTTTTTCCATTTCTGTGAAAAGAGCTCCGGGAATTTTAATAGAAATTGTGTGGTATCTTAGGATCATTGTGGTTAGTATTAACATCTTAATGATATTAAAATTTCCTATCCATGAATATGGAATGTTTTTCCATTTATTCAGCTCTTTCATTTTTTCAGCAGTGTTTTGTAGTATTAATGTTTTGTAGTACTATATTCTTGGTTAATTTATTCCTATATATTTAATTATTTTAGAGGTTATTATAAATAAAATTGCTTTCTTAGTTTTCTTTTCAGATTATTTACTAGTGTTTAGAAACACAATTTTTTTCTTTTCCATGGGGCATCCAGTGTACCAATACTGCTGAGCTACACCCGGAAACACAATGATGTTTGTGTGCTGATGTGGCATCAAACAGGTTTGCTGGATTCATTCATTAGCTCTAGTATTTTTCTTATGGATTCTCCAGAGTTTTCTATATACAGAATCATGCCATTTGTGAGGAGAGGTAGTTTTACCTCTTCCTTTCCAATTTGGATGCTTTTCATTTTTTCTTGCTGTGTAGCTCTGGCTAGGACTTCTAGTACAATGCTGAATAGAGTTTGTGAGAGTGGAGATCTTTGGCTTTTTCTTAATTTTTGTGGGAAAAGCTTTCAGTCTTGTACCATGAAGTATAATGCTAGTTATGGATTTTCTGTAAATATTCTTTGTCATGTTGAGGAATTCCTTCTCTGTTCCTACTGGGATAATTATGTGGGACCTCTGCTGTTCATTCTATTCGTTGATTTTCTTGTGTTGAAGCACCTGCCTAAATCCCACTTAGCCATGGTAAATAATACTTTTAATATACTGTTGGATTCAATTTGCTAATTTTCTTTTTGAAGTATGGATGATTGAGCCGAAGATCTTCACACAGAGCTATGACTATAGCCCTTTTTTTATTTTTTATTTTGAGAACATGTCTCATTATGCCCCTAAGCTTCTGAGGCTAGGCTTGAATTTGTGATCCTTCTGCCTCAGCCACTCAGAGTTCTGGGATTACCGGTGTTGTCCACCACACCTGACTCCATTTGCTTATGTTTTATTAAGTGATTTTACATCTGTATTCATAAGGGATATTGGTCTGTAGTTTTTTTTCTTGTAATGTCCTATCTGACTTTGGCTGGCCTCATAGGATGAATGAAGAAATATCCTGTCCTCTTCAATTCTGTTGAAGAGTTTGATGATTTGTGTTAATTCTTTAAATGTTTTGGCAGAATTCACCAATAAACCCATTGGGTCCAGGGCTTTTCTTTGTTAGGAGGTATTTGATTGTTGATTCAATCTCCTTGCTAATTATAGGCCTATACAATTTCACTGTCTTCTTGGCTTGGTTTAGGTAATAAGTGTGTTTCAGGGAATTTGTCCATCTCTTCTATGCTATCTAATTTGCTTGTGTTCAGTTGCTCATAGCACTTATTATCATACAACCCTTTCTTCTCTGTAAGGTTGGTAGCATTGTTCACCACTCTCCTTCCTGATTTTAGTTATTTTTGTCCTGGTAAATCTCTTTACTCTAGAGATAAATAACCTGGGCTTAACCCTCTGCCACCACTGAAGACATGGTTGTTCCATTGGCCCATGTGAAGCTTGTTCCCACACAGGTCAGCCATGGCCAGGCCAGGCCCAGGCACCTTTTCCAGGACTTGTTGGATGACTTTGAGGTGAACTTGCCCCCTCTTAGTTCCTGTCTTCCCTGTCTGAGGGCTGGGGACCCTCAGAAGGCTCTGTAAACCCTCACTGTTTCCAAGATGGAGTGGTGGTCATCCTGCGGAGGCCCACTGTATGAGGGGGAGATGAAGGACTCTTCCTGAGCCACCCAGTTCCTTCCCATCAAGTCCTCCAGCTGTGCAGAACCTGGCCATCCTGTATGGTGGGTGGGGCTAATCTGGCTGAAGGCACCTTGCTCAGGCAGTCAGCTCTCCTCAGGGACCTTTGGGATCATGTGAGTGGGGCAAAGGTGAAATGCTTATTCTTTTCAGGAATGAGTAGGTACAGTGCAAACCACCCAACACCCAAGAACTGGCCATTATAGCCACATGACCCTCTCAGCAGGGCTGAGTCATGTGTTTCTAGGCATGCTGCCTGCAAGGTGGGGACCCCCGGAGGCCAAAGGCACCTCTTCAAGCCTTCCCTAGGGCCCAGCTCTGTCTCTTTTCCTCCACCCCCTCCCTACTATGGTTCTTCAGCCAGAGTCCCATGTAGACCCTGGCATAATGTCCCAGAACACGCCTGCTACACACATATTCATGCAGATGTTAGAAAGGAAGCATTACAAATCCGAAGGGATATGAAACAGTTTAATAAAGCAGCTGGGATCCATTAAACCAAAGTCCCAGCCTCATCAATGATTCCAGAATAAATTCCCAGGGCCTCTGCCCACATGGCCTGGAACATGAACTCCCAAACAATGTGTGGTTCGGCCACTCCAGCCAGACCCTTCCTCAAACGCTTCTGTTTTAGCAGGCCTTCCCCTCCCTCTTCCCCCACATCTAAGACATCTTGCATCACCTGACCTGGTCCCCTGCAGGCTTTCATACCCTCCCCCTAGCTGGGCTTACATTCTACAACCATTGCTGGTTGATTCTTCTCTGACTCCCAAGTTCATCCATTCCTGAGTTTTCAGTCCCGGCATATGAATGAATGAATGAAAGAAAATGAACAATTGTGAAATATAGAACTATAGGATAATTAGAAGAAATGTTCTGTGGGACTCACCTGACTCTAGATATGAAAGAGGCCACACGTCCACCCACATTTCAATGACCAGTCACCCTCCCTGCTTCTGTCAGCCCAGCCACCCAGTTGCCTAGTCAAAGCCTCCATCCCTGAGCATCGCCCCCAGAGAATAATGTGTCCTCGGGTTGTACGGTCCAGATGAAACCACATTTTCAGGGCCAGGGGAGGAAGGGCTTGCTGCTTGCTCTGTCCACATGGTGGCTCAGGACCCTCTGTGCTCTCAGGAAATGGGTCCACAATTTCCTGAGTTGGGCCACCTCTGGACAGAATGGAGGAAAGCCCCTCTGTCTGCAGTTTCTAGTGAGGACTCTGCAGTGGGACCAGCTAACGGGCTATTTGTGTCCCCCAGGTGGCCACTCCCAGCTGAACTGTTCCTCTCTACTCTGAAACCTCCACTTCCGGTAAGATGTCTCTGGACAGGAAAGAGAGGTGGAGGTGATCAGACGAGGTGGCTAGATGAGGAAGATCTTTCTGAACTTAGAGAAGAAAATACTGACTATAAAGAAGTTTGAGACACTTAGCCACACACAACTTCTTTTGTATTAAGCAAAAATAATAAGCTGATTATTCCAAATATACTGAGAAAATACCATAACATTTTTTAAAAGACAGGTATATTATTGGCTGGGGATTTAGCTCAGTGGTTTTGCCGCCTGCTATGCAAGCGCAAGGACCTGAGTTCAATCCCTGGTACCAAAACAAAAAGACAGGTATATTATTAATATACAAAAAGCTCTTACAAATTACTAAGATCAAAAAGCCACTGAATTACTGGCTAAAAGACAAATTAGGCTTTCCATAAGATGTCCAAATGGCCAATAATTCCATAAGAAGGTGTTCATTCTCACTACTAAGGAAAAGAACAAAAAATAAAAGAAAAAAAGGCATTTGCAGAAATCTTGGGCAGAAAATCCATTACCCGTGATGTTGATGGTGGTATTCCTCTACAGCACTGTGGGAATATAACTGTTACCAGCTTTCTGGAGGAACTTTGGCAGTAAGTAGCTAGTCTTCCTACCAAGCTTCTAGGAATTAAACCCAAGAAGACCCATAAATGGGGTGCACATCATGGCATTATCTGTAACACCTACAGGCTATAGGCAGCAAAACCAGATAATTTATAAGCAATCTTCACCATAAAATACTATTCAGCCACTAAAAATAATGTTTCCAGAAACTACTGAATGCCACGGGGGAAGCAATCATGATCTGTTAAATGAAAAAGCCAGAGACAGAACTGGAACAGTAACATGTTCCTAATTATGTAAAATGAAATATGTCTGCATACACCTGACAAATGCAAGGAGTGTCCCAGGCTAGCATTAAATAGGGACACTGGGTTCAGGTGAGCTTTCTCTTGCCCCAGATTTCCCAAGTTTCTTATCATGAGCATGAGTTATGCTAAGGTTGGTTTCATCAACTTTTTAAAGCCTATTTCACAATGTACTGTTAGGCTTATGGTACAACATTTAATGATGCAAGTGGTAATTAGATAAACAGATGGACTGATCAGTTGTTAGACGGATACCTTATCTATTGGTGGAACACGGGAGGCCATTTTGTTTTCCTCATTAGATTTTCCCTACTTCCTGGATTTCCTCCATTGAAGTATTGCTGTTATAATCAGCTAAAGAAAATAAAAAGATTTTTAGCAAAAAACAAGGTCCTTGCTCCTCTCTGGATTTTCTCAAAAATACACAGGCACTTCTCATAGGGACCCACTTGGCTACCTTGTAAATCCTCTAATCCAGGACCCCTCTCCCGGACTGACGTCTTGGGCTCCTCATGTGGGTGTTAAAGGTGTGATCCAAGGGTGTTACACAAGCAGTTGTTTACATCAGGAAAACGGGAAACCGAGCTCGTGCCATCAGACAAAACTATGATACACCCACACGGTGGGATCCTAGGGGGAGCCGGGGTGATGGAATCCATCTGCGTTGACAGATGTCTGGCTGTACCAGTCTGCAGGGCAAACAGGTTGCAGAGAAAAACAGCTGGACCAGCCCCATTTTAAAACAGCCTGCACATGCCTGTGTGTGTTTCTGGGCAGAAATGATGGAAGGACAGCTGGGGAAATGTTCAAGGCGTTGTCTCTGGGGGGTGGGTTTCAAAGGTATTTGTATTCTTTCTATTTTTTTTCTTTTTTTTTAACAATGAGCTCTCGTTATTTTTGCATAGCATAATAAAGCTGCTTTAAAAGCAGTTAATTTTTAAACCCATGAAAGCTATAACTCAATTTAGATTCAACAAACGAACTGGGAGTCACTTCCAGGACAGCAGGTGGGGAAATGGAGAAGGGGCAGCCGCCAGCCCTCCGAGTAGTGGCAGACAAGAACATCAGTCCCTCCCTAGCCACTGGGGTGGGTTGCCAGTCAGGCCGCACCAATGGGGCCACTTAGCCATTGCCCTGCCCAGTGGGAATCAGTGGCTCCTCCCACGGATGACAGAATGAAACCTGGGTTTGCCTGAGGCTGGAGACCCACAGTGGCTCCTCCACTGTGGCCAGGGTGCAGATTTGGGCCCAGCGTGGCCCTGCACTCAGCACACCCTTGCCTCCATGGCACCTGCTATGACCAAGCCCGCCGTGCCTGGCCACACCTGAGCTGTCTCACCTGGGCCCTGAGACTGGCTGGAGGTGGTGGATAAATGCACACCCAAGCACAGGAATGTCAAACTTTTCAAAAACACATTCTGCAATTCAGACTTCCAGTAAGTACACCTCCCATTTCCCTCTCTGCGTCTCTGTCTCTCTGTCTCCATCTGTCTCTTTCCTCTGTCCCTAACTCTCTAGTTCTGTCTTTGGCCCTCTCTGGTGCTCTTCCTGTCTGCCCCTTTGGTCCTTGTGGCTTCTCTCTTTCTTCTCTTGGACTCTGTCTTTCTCTCATATACACTCATCCACTTATGGAGGAGTTGGTAAACTGCAGAGACCTGGCGTCTGGCCTGTTTTGGACCCAGCTTTTCCTTTGCTGTGTGGATTTGGGTACCACATTAGAAGACTCTTTCACCCATAAAAGAGCCTTGGTAACCAGTGTGGGATGTTGCACAAAGTATAACAGGTGTGCTTGCCCCTCTTGCTGTCCTGAGTCTAAAGGGCACCTGGCATGCAGTAGGTGCATAATACATATCACAGAACTACTGAGCTAAGAACGGAAAGAAGCAGCTCTGCCTTCCTGCCCTCTGCGTGCTGGGCAGCCCCAGGGACACTGTGACACAGCCTGGCCTGAGCTGCCAAGCTTTTTCTCCTTCAGCTGCTCCTGAGCCATAGCACCCCTGACACTCAGATCTGGCCCTGAAGAGTGCTGGGGTTGCTGGGGAGGAGGAAATCCGAGGCCCCACATCCTGCCCTTGGTCCAGATGGCCTTGTGGATCCCAGAACTTTCTACAGTGGCCAGCCACTGGCCAGGAAGCGGAAGGTGCAGAAATAGAAATGCACCGAGAGGCAGTTGCTCTTTTTGCCTTGCAAGGAAGGGAAGTGGGGCCTGGAGGCCAAGGAGGAAGCTGGGGTGGGTGCAAAGGAGAGAGCAAGGGTAGAGTCCAGGAAGGTGGGCCTGGGGTCCCAGAGGGTGACCCCCAGCCTTATCTACTCCAATGCCCAGTAGTCCCAGCAGGAATTGGGGTGCAGCTCCCAACACTGCTTTCCTCATGACAAAGTTTCAGTGCCAGGAAGTCTGCTTTGCTCTGAATATGACCTCAGGCCTGGACACCGAGCCCTGCAAAAGTATTTACGGCCACTTCCAAGGACTAACTGAGCACCAGGTCCTGGGGCGGGGCAGTGCCTTCAGTGGGCCAAGGGTTGACAGTCATGACAGCATTCACCATTTGGCCACCCCATGAAGCAGGTACAGAGGGGAAACTGAGGCCTAGAGAAGCTAAGCAAGTCATTGATGGTTGCATAGCGAATAGAGCCCAGGTCTGCTGACTCCCACACCCTAAGCCCCCTAACCACACTCTTCCCAAAACTGCTGGTGAAAGCAGTGAGCATCAGGAATGGGGATGGATTTGGAGGCAGTGGCTGGCCAAGGCCTGGGGTCTTCAGACCAGTCCAGTGCCCTGGAGTTTCTGGAGAAGAAAGATCTAAGGGTCAGATAATTTCCTCACATGACACTTTCAGGGGCCTCTGACTCTCTGTCCCGGTTCATGGTGCAATTCTGTGAATTACTCCACCTACAACTTTACCAACAGCTCTCCAAGAGTACAGACATGATCCCCAACCACCCTGCAACTCTGGGACCCCAGAAAATAGGGGGCCCATAGTGGGTGGCCCTTTTCCTCGAAAAGCCTTGGGTCTAGAGGAAGGGGACCTCACCTGTGGGACACACACTCTGGACAGCCGTGGGTACAGGAAGACACTCAGGAACATGAGTGTGTGGAGTGGAGACGTGAGACCCAGGGAACCCAGGAGCACTCCCTGTCCCTCCCAGCCCAGGCTCCACTACATAGTGTGGGTGACAATCCAGGCCCCTCAGGGCACAAGCTGGCTAGTGCTCATAGAGACCTGGGCTTCACTTCTGTTGTCATACAAGGGACGTCACTTCCATCACTTGAAGCCTGGGAGGTCCACCTGGTCTTCCCAGTCCCCTCCACTGCCATAACCCACATCTCCTGCCTCTAGAGCAGAAGGGGTTGGGCAGAACACTACTATCCCAAGTCACTGTGCTCAACTGACCCTCCCAGGCTGGGCTGAGCACTGTCCAGCTTGCAGGGCTGCCAGGGTCCCTCCAGGGAGGGCCCAGACACCTACCTAACCTCAGGAGAGCAGCTGGAGAGGCCCTCCACTCTGGGCTGGAGCCCTTACCTCCTGCACAGCCCACTTCCTGGTAGGGCAGATAGGACCCCTGGTGCTTGGTTGGTCCTGTACCTGGAGGTGTGTGCAGCCAGGGCTGTCTTGGGGTGACAAGTCTGTAGTCAACAAGGCCTGCTCCCTTCCCTCACTCTCAGGAGGAGGAGGAGAAGAAAGGAGGAGGAGGAGGAGGAGGAGGAAGAAGAAAAAAGAAGAAGAAAGAAGAAGAAGGAAGAGGAGGAGAAGAAGAAAAGGAAGACTGTCAGTGCTCATAATCAGAGGCCACCTCCAGGGTGGCTCTGGCAGCTGGGGTCCCATCTTGGGGAGCACTGGGAGCTCTCTAGACCTTTTGGAAAGAGAATAACAGGGGCCCATGGAACAGCAGATGGGGGTGATGGA
Source organism: Heterocephalus glaber (assembly GCF_000247695.1). Next base: position 17,674,801 of record NW_004624767.1, on the reverse strand, counting down.
CAAGCTCCTCTAGACTCGGTCACCCTCAGATGGGTCAGCACTGTTTCTCAGCCTGGACCAAGATGCTGTGTTATGAGCCCAGATCCAGTGGCAGAGGCTCCTCCTCTTGGGATCTGAGGGGTTCTGCAATGGTTCATCTTGATTGTCAATTTGACTGGCTCGAGATGCCTAGGAGATCGGTAAAGGACACTTCCAGGCGTACCTGGGTGGACTGTGGAGATATGACCTTGGGGACTATATCTGGCCTCTGATGCCTTCCTTGCTGTTTCTTCCTCTCCTCTATGCTTTCCAGCTGCCATGAGGTGAGCAGCTTTGTTCTACCAGGCCCTTCTGCCATGATGTTCCTGCCTTGGACCCAGCCCACCATGGACTGAACCTTCTGAAACCATGAGCCAAAATAAACCTCTCCTCCTTTAAGTTGCTGATGTTGGGGTTTTTGTCCCAGCAATGGAAAGGTGACCAATACAGAGATCCTGGGAAGACAGAGCAGACTGTGATCAGCTCATGTCAAAATGCAAATAAAGGGTTCAGGGTACACACCAAACACCCAAATTAGGTGCTTAGCCCATTGAATATTCCCAAAAGTCACTCTCTCTCTCTCTCTCTCTCTCTCTCTCTCTCTCTCTCTCTCTCTCTCTCTTTCTCTCTCTCTCTCCCTGTCTCTCTCACCCGGAAATGCTAAAAAAGAAAAAAAAATTACGTGATGCATCTTTTAAAATAGCACATGCTTTTCCGCTAATCAAGAAAACCCAAGCTCATGCCTGGCTGCAGTGGTTCATTTTCCTTCATCTTATTGTCCAAAGGAATTTGAGACAGGCTGCCACATCCAGAGGCAGGAAGGGAGCATGAAAAGTTCAAAATTAGCATTTCCCCAGACTCCCTTTCAAATTCAAGGACGAAAACAAACTCCATCTTATAGCTCCACTTTCTTGCTGGGATCTTGGGGGTTTTATTAGTACAAATCCCATTTTACGGCCTTATTTCCCAGTAAGTTAAAAGACCAGGGCTTGATTTCACCCTGGTAAGGTCCTGAGAGTCTGGTTCTGAGTGGACCCCTTTTCCTCTCTCCCAGCTCCCCTCTTGGGGCCTGGCTTCCCCTAGGCATCCATGGCCAGATCAGTGTAACGGCTTGAGAGAAGGGAAGGAGTCCAGCCCGTCGCAGGTGATATATAGAGCCAGTGCCTGTGGGTGGTAATGCTTCATGGGGCTTCATTTAGCCTGAACACAGCCGCTTCCTCTGCTCCCACCACCGGGGACAGGCCACCCTCCCTCCAGGCCCCAGACAAAAGGGTCTCTTAAATGCTTACATATTTTCCCACATGTGAGCTAGCAATTGGAAACTTCCTCCTGATCACTGCAAACTTAGGAATGGGGATTTATGAGCAGGGGCCTCAAGTGACACTGTGGGCGGCAGAGGCCCAGCCAGGCACACAAGCAGGTCTTTCATGGGGAGCCGCCTGGGCAGCGGGTGTGTGCCGATCAGAGGGGTCCCCAAGGCCCACCTGCAGAGCAGGAAGGGCATTTTGGTGACACACAGGTACAGGGACAATGCTGGGAAGCAGGAGGGGCAGCCAGTGCCACTTTGCCACCTTTTGAGCTGTTTACTATTTGGTTTGGGGGCCAGAATACACCCCATGCCTGGTCCACCTGCAGCAGCCAGTGTTGGGGCTCTCTCTCCCAAGGATGCACCTGCTATTTCTGGTCACCTAGGTCTCTCTCCCTTCTGCCTGGGAGGGGTGTGGAGGACGGGGAGCTGCTGACTGAGCTGTCAACTGGGAACTGGAGGATTTTGTCATCTAATGCTGGAGCCACTGGCCACATGTGGCCACTGAGCACTTGAAACATGACTGGTCTGCATGGGGAGGAGCTAGGAAGCAGAATATGCCTGGATCGTGCAGACTTAGTAGGAAAAGGGGTTCAAAGAGATCACTCAGATTACAGTGTGATTACTTGTTGTATTTCACTTGTTCTTGTCACTTTTCTAACTGTGGCCAGGGGAAAGTTTAAAATTACAGATGAGGCCGGTGTGATGGTTCTCATTGCACATGCTGGTCTACAGGAGATGGTGCCAGGCTGGGGTCTGCATCCAGCCCTTACCCCAGGTCCCAGGGCAGGTCCAGCTCTCTTGTGGGCCTGGCTACTACAGAGACGAAGACAGGAGGAAAGCCCACAGTCCTGGGCTGGGCACTTTCCCTGTCCCTGATTTCAGGTGCGTGACAACTCTGAAGATACACACTGCAATCTGCCCATTTTACAGACTCAGAGATTGAGGCTCCTCAGAATGAGTCAACTTGCTGAAGTCACAGTCCCTCTCCACCCCAGTGGCTGGCCTGAGCTCCTCTTCTCCCACCAAGCCACACTGTCCCACCAACCCTTGGCCTCTTGCAAACAGGGGCAGGCTGAGGGTAGACAGCAGTGTGGGCACCTCTGAGGGCATCCTGCCCTAGTGTCCAAGGCAGATAGCCCCTTTATGGTCCACTGAGGAAGATGGTTCACCCTTAGTTGAGTGCTCACTTCTGAGCCATGCATTTCAATATTAAGGCAGAGTCTGCTCCAAGAGGTTGTCACACCCCACCCACAGCCCTACATCTGGTAGGTCTTCAATAGACACAGCATGAGGAAATGACACCCTCAATCCTAGCACACAGTAGGTCTGCAACAGACACAGTATAAGGGATAACCCACTACCATAGCCCCAGCACACAGCAGGTCTTCCACTGATGCAGCATGAAAGAAAGGGCCCAGGGCTATTCTCCACTTTGGAAATGCCTCCTTTCATTAAGTCTCCTGTAAGAATAGCACTCAGGCTCTTAGTGTAGCTGGTGGGGACCCAGGCACAGCTGCAGGTGGAGTGCAGGAGTCACACTGGGCACTCTTTCTAGGGTGGGCCAGTGTGCCCATCCCAGACCCTTTCAGGGTGCTCATCTGTAAAGGAGGTGGACAGAACCCAGGAAGAGATGGTGGAGGTCAGAACAGCAGCACTTCTCAGACTTACAGAGAGGACCAGCGATGTTTTAGGCATCTCATAAATTAAAAAATAAATAAAAATAAAACAAAACAAAAAAAGCAAGAGCCAGGTGTTCCCACTGAGCTAACGCATACTTTTACTACACACGTTCTCTGCTTGATGTGCACATCTCATGGGAGTCTTTTGCTTAACAGGAGGGATCATGACTCTTGTGGCAAAATTGTGTTACTTTCGGCCACAGAGATGGTTGGCCCCCTCTTTGTGCATTGATGACCCCTAAGCCAGGGCTTTGCCTTGTCTCTGCCCTGCTGCCCACGTGTGTGCGGCCCACCCCACCTGCCTCTGTGAGACCCTCGGGACTAAGTCTTGTGATGACCCGTACACCTGGACAGTTCATGGGGGCCTCTGGATGGCAGGGTTAAGGCAGTGTGTCCTTCCTGACTGTCCATTCCCAGAGGACACTGCTACCCCTCATGCTGAACTGTCCCTCAACCTGGACACTGGGGCTCAGGGCTCAAGATCACCAACCAGGCAGGTGGCTCCTGCCCTGTCCGTCTATGTCAGCTCAGGCCCTTGGTAACATGAAGGGTCCTGCCCACTTTGGGGGTTCCTGGGGGCTTCCTGACAATGTCCCACCTGTTACCACATGACTTACCCAGTAGCCTCCCTCCTTGGTCACCCAAACTGGCAGAGCTTTCTAGAAGCTAAACCCAATAGATGCCTTTGTCACAGGACCAAGATGTGCTTTCTTTGAGATAATAGAGCACAGGCACACAAGCACACGTGAGTGTGCTGATGTACATATGTATGCGTGTGCACACATTCATGCTTTTGCATGGACATGCATGGGAGACCAGCTTGTATACACATCAAATAGCCCCACATAGAAATCTGGTAAACTGAGAACCCTTGTCTGCGAGCAGGGAGACTGGAGTCTGGGGGGCTAGAGTAGGAAACCATGTTTTTAAATCACACATTGTCTCATGCTTTTTGAATTTTAAACCATGTAAATGAATTATTATATAGTAAATTTTTTTTTGTATTTTTTCTTTTGGGGGGTTGGAGAAAATTCAGAAGTATGTAGGAGGGTTTCCAGCTCCAAGTCCTGGTCGCCAAGCCTCCTGCATGCCTGAAGGCCTCCCACAAATGCCTCTCTCCACCCCTGTGCTGCAGGCCCTGGGCCCTGGGGTGCCACGTGACCCCCAGCCCCACTGAGGAAGCAAGCAGAGTGTCAACCAAGCAGGGGCCCACCCTGCCTGCCCGCCCTGTTCCCAGGCCTCTGGTCCCCAGAGCCTTCTCCGCCCCACAAGCCTGGGTGAAGGCCGACCTGCCTCAGGGCCACCGCCTGCCACTGAGGAGCCAGCCCTGGAATCTCAAAAATGTCCTGTGGTCAGGCCTGAGCCTGGTTAGTGACTCAGCAGAAAGGTCCCGGCTTGACATGCACTAACCAAGTCTGTTTTTAAAGGGAGAGTCAGATGCTGGTAAGGACGCAGGCCCTGTGACTGTGGTGACATGTGTGGCACACGCTGTGCGCCCTGTGTTCTCTGAAGCTCTTGTCCTTATGGAGCCTCTGCCAGGACAGCCCGAAAATGGGAAGGAGGCCCTGTGTGTGGCAAGTACCAGAGAAATGGGCCTCCTGGAAAACAAGGCAGAGACACACCCCCCAAATACACGTGGCCCCACAGAAATAACCCCTGGAGAGAGCCCTGCCCAACCTCCCCTGGGCTCCTTGTCATTACCATTGTCCTGTCACTGCTTCCTGCCCTGCCCACTGGCAGTGTCCATCAGGCTCCTGCCTGCAGGACCAGCCAAGGTCCCAACTCAGGGGCTTTGGACCATTTCAATGGATCTCCCCCACCTGCCTCCTGCATGTTCCCTGCTTGCTCCCTCCATCTCTGCTTCAGTGTCCCCTCCTCCAAGAGGCAGTCTCTAGCTTGGCACCTGCAACAGCCCCCACCTCCTGGCCTGCCTCATTTTGAGCACTTACTGCCACTTACCATGGACTGGGGTTCTGTTTGGTTTATGGGGTCATCGTTCATCTCCCTGCACCACAGCTGCATCCCTAGCACCCAAAAGAGAGAATAGCAGACAGGAACCAATGGGGATTTGTTGAATGGCTGAGTAGTGGTAACAATGGAAACCATCTTAATCTAAACCAAGTGAGGGAGCAGACACTCAGCCTACTGTGCAAAAACATGAAGCACCTTTTCGGGGGGACAAGTGTGCCAATATCTGTCTGTGGTGATTAATTAGCTTCAAAAACATGTTCACAATCAGGAGCCAGCAAGGAGCTCAGAGAGGGGCAGAAGCTTGCTCTGGAGCAAGACAAGACAGTAGACACATTGTCCCTTCCCCATCGACATCTGGAAAGGCTGCGATGAGAACATCCTCATGACAAAGCCAGGAAGGAAAACCAAACCCCTAAGAGCTGCTCTTGACCTCCCATGCTGGAGCCAAATGTATGTAGCAGCTTTGACTCCCTTCCTCTAACCCTGGGAAGAGTTCTGTTGTCTCTCAGCTGGGAACAGATGACACATTGTGGTACATCTATTCCTTGGAATATTACTTGGCCATGAAAGCCAGAGAGGACATAGGTGACCTCCAGGTGCATCATGCTAAGTGGACACAGATGCACTCGGGGGCTGAATGACTCTTCTTACTGAACATTCTGGAAAGGCAAAGCCATGGGGACAGGGCAGGACCCATGCTTCGCAAGGGCTGGGTGGGGGGAGTTTGACCACAGAGAGGCAGCAGATGATGTGCCCTACCTTGACTGTCGTACAACTGCTCGTCAAACTCACATAGCTGTGCTCTTTAACAGGGCAGAATTTATTGTATGTAAATTTTACCCTAGGAAAAATCTTTAAAATGGGCTGCTTTATTTTAAAATATTGCTATGGACACAATTTTTTGACAAGTAGAAACATCTGTCTTAGTTTTGATTGGAATGGGCAGAAATGCTTACTCTTAAAAAATGGCAGCACACCAGTTCATGTAACTGGATAGACCAGCTGCAGACTCTGGGTGCCACGTGACAGAAGGGGTGTCAATGATGTCATCAGGACACATCTCTTTCCATTCATCCATCAGGTTTCTCTGTGTTGACTTCACTTGCAGGGAGCTGCAGATTTCCTTCCACTTAGTTTAGTAATCCCAGTAGGAAGAGGCTCTTCTGTGCAGACAATTCTGCCAAAGTCCCAAGGCAAACTCTCATTGGTCCAGCTTGGATCATGTGATTATTACTGAGCCAATCAATGTGACCAGAGAGAACTTGTCCTCTCATTGGCTGGACACGTATTCCAGGGCTGTCTCTGAAGCTAGGGGCCAGAGTCCATCCAATTCAGCATCTTGGGCTGAGATTGGAGGGGCAGAAGCCTGGAGGTGGCAGTTTTTCAGGACCTTACAAAGCCCAACATACTTACTCACATGATCCAGCAAGGCCACTCCTTGGTATTTGTCCAAAGAGCTGAAAATTTATACCTGCACAAAAACTTGTACACAGATGTCTACAACAGCTAAGTTTAGAATCTCTAAAACACAGAAGCAACCAAGATGCCCTTCAGTAGGTGAAGTAGATGCCACAAACTGTGGTATCTTTAGACAGTGGGGCACTTTTCCATGATTAAAAAACATGAGCTGTCAAGTTTTGCAAAAACGTGAAAGAAGCAGAAATGCATATTGCTGAGTGAAGGAAGCCATCTGCAAAAGCTACACACTATGATTCCACCTCTGGGATATTCTGGAAAAGGCAAAAGTAATGGAGACAATAAGAAAATTAGTGGTGCCAGAAGCTGGGGGACAGAAGGATGGCCAGGCAGAGAGCAGGAACTTTAGGGCCAGGACACTGCTATATGATCCTATGATGGTGGATGCAGGACACTGTACATTTGTTAAACCCCTAGACAGTACAGTGCTATTGTCTGTAATAATAATGAGCTAATAATAAGGTATCAGTGCTGACTCATCCATTGTAATGTGTTGCCACGCTTACGCATGATGTTAATAAGAAGGGGAAATGGGGTGGGAGATAAGATAGAAATTTTCTGTATTTCATTTTTAATGGTCCTAAAACTGCTCCAAGAAAAGATTAATTTTAAAAAGGGAAGAAGAAAAGGGCTGGGGCAGGTGCTGAGCAAGCAAAGAACCAAAGTTCACTACAAGAATCGAGTGAAAAACAGCAAGTCACAAACAGCATCCATGGTATAAGCTACACTTATACAAAACACACACACACACACACACACACCATAGAAAAGAACTTAAGTGCACACACTCTTCCCTATGGAGATCATTAGTTAGTAGCTGGGAAGTTGCAAGTGATTTTTTTCCTTTGGGCTTTTCTCTACTTTTCTTGGAAAGTCTTTACCCTTTATAGATATTACTTGCGTAAAAAAAATGAATGCTTGAATGAATGACAAACCTCGCCTGCAGGAAAGAGAACCATCCAGCGGCCCTCTTATTCTGCGCTTCTGCAGTTAGCCCTGACGCATGGTGGAGGTGCAACTGAGAACGTTACAAAGTCAAAGTCAAGGTACTACTTTGAACTAAGCTTGAACAAAAGTTTTTAACTTAATGCCTTTTCCCTCCCTGCTAAGGTGAAGCAGGTGACACTGTGGTTTGGATGGGGGCTGCAAGAAGAAAAGCAGCCAGGAGATGATAAGGGGGAGCTTTCTTTTCTGCTTTCAGAGGAAAAAAACCCCAGGTTCTGCTTTCAGAGAAACCACTTCTTGAGGCTGGTACTGAACGCAGCTGCCCCCAGGACTAGTGACAGCATGGCCCACCAGTTTGCACAGTCCCCTTGCCCCTGCCCTGGGATGCACATTAGACACACACACTGAACTTTGACCATTTTCCTGCCTGGCACTCAGAAAAACAAATCCCAGGGCAGAGGATTGATGCCTGAAACCATGATCCGGAAGAAAGAAAGAGTGGCAGATCATCCCAAGGTGATAGGCCAGGGTGGTCAGTTCCTCCCAAGAGTGAACATATAGCCCAAATCTGGGATGTAGGATTGCTGGGCCCAGGCAATAAACTTACAGCTCTGTCAAGGACAATGTCTGGCACTGCCACACACACCCTAATCCTCCCCATTCCCTTCCCAAGGAGACACTGGAACATGAAGACAGCTGTGACTGGCCTGAGACAGAGCCTCCTCCCGTGTCCCAGGAAGGAACCGACCCTGCCAACTTTGATTGTGAACTTCCAACCTCCAGGACTATGAGACAATACATTTCTGTGGATTAATCCACATAGTCTGTGGGCATTTTGTGACAGCAGCACCAGGACATCATCACAGTAGCCAGAACACAGAAGCCTGGTGCTTGCTGAAGATCACACAGCACACACATGTGGAGCTTGGGGTCTTCAACTCAGTGGTCCCACCCAGCCCAGGGACTCCAGTGGTGGTGATGATGGAGGCCCCTTGAATATATGTAGAGCCAGGCTGTCTGGGTCTGGCCCATGCTTTGTACATATGACTTAGCCTCTCTGTGTCTCCGTTTATCAAGCTACAAAGTGGATGTCATGGCAGCACCTGCCTAATAACCTTCCTGTGCACCTACAGGTCACTGGGTACTGTTCTAAGTGCTGGCCAGGCAGTATTGTGCTTGAGTCTCATGACAAGCAGTGTCGCCACTGCTGTGTTACAGATGGGGACACAGAGGGCAGGGAGGAGCCCTGGCCAAAGACCTCACAGCCAGGAGCCAGGCCTCAGGTCCCTGGGTGCTACTGCCATTGATATGGGGACAGTGGCATAGAGGAGTGAGGGTCTTGGCTCAGACCTTGATGCCAGGGATGGACAGACACACCACCTTCTCCTCACTCCTTCAGGTGGGCATTTAAAGCATCATAGGTACCACTAGTTGCCATGGCAACTCTTCAGCAATGAGCCTGATGTGGCCCTGGCCCTAAGAAGGTCACAGTGGGATAGAAGATGTCACATTCCCACTTTCACTCCGTCCCTGATTGATTTGGTCCACACAGCTCTACTAATTCCCAAGACTCAGGCTAGGAGCCAAGCAGAGCATGTTTGGTGGAAGTCAAAGATGATTCTGGACTTCTCTGCCCCAGGCATATTCACAGCTGTATAGTCCCCTCCCTCACGTGTGAGCAGGACTGTGACTGTGGACAGTATCACTCTGTGCTTAGGTTTCCTTATATGGCAAAGGTGGAGGGATTTCTGCAGATGTATTCAAGGTCCCTGGTCAGTTGACTTTAAATCAGTTGACTCTGAGCTAACCAAAAAGAGAAGTGGGAGCACTGAGATAATCAGGTGAGTCCTTTAAAAACAATCTAGAAGTCAGAGACCCTCCCTCCTGCCAGCCTCAGAGTTGCGCCCTGTGAGCCCCACAGCAAGAAAGACATGGTGCTGTAACAAGCCTGAGAGCTCAGAAGAGGACCCCAGACCTCAGGTGGGACTCGACCCCCATGACACATAATGGCAGCTTAAGGAGTCAGAAGATGCAGCTCAGCCACCCGTTGCCCACCCAACCTGAAAGTTAACACAATACATGCTCTGCCTTGAGCTGTGGGCCAGCCGCCCTCCATCTCTGTGGTTCCAGATTGGTGGATTCCACCAACCCTGAATGGACAATATTTTAAAAATACATTGGTATAAGCAGGCACAGACTTTTTTGTGTCATTGTTTCCAATGATTTGCCTGACATTTACATTATGTCCAGTATTATAAATCAGCTAGAAATTATCTACAGTATCCAGAAGGTTGTTCATGGGTTCTGGGCAAATCTGGCACCATTTTATAGAAGGGACCCAAGTGTCTGCAGACTTGGGTATCTGTAGGGAGCATGGAGGCAGCAAGAGGCCAAAGGGTGCAGACTCTGGGGAGCAGTTTGCGATCCAGGGACAAGATCCGCTCCTCTCATTCATCCCAGTGTTTGCTGTCCCCCCAGCCCACACTGGACACTGGGCTCCTCAGTGGATGGAGTATAGAGCTCAGCATGGGCTGGCAGAAGTCATAAGGTCAACACAGACACCACTGATGCCAACATGAAGGCGCGCATGAAGTGGCGACTCTCAGAAACATCAGGGGCCTTGGCCTTGACTGCAGAGCCAGGGTTAGGCCAACATGGTCCTGGCCGTCAGGCAGGGCACAGGAGCTGTGGCTGGCCGGCTGGCCCTCACCCACTCATGTCCAGATACAGGGCACCCAGTCTCCTACCTAGACTCCATCCCAGGCTTTGGGTCTCCTTCAAGTCACCCCAAGTTGCTGTCCCTCCTCTTTGTCCTGTCAGACTGCCCTTGCATGACTGCTCAGATGAGCAACCAGATCCTTGTCATTCTGCCCCAGCAGCATCCAAGGGACTGCCCACCCATGCCACTTGCACAGCCGTGTAGCCAGGAGGCACTCTCTGGGCTCCCCCGCGTTTAAACCTGACCTTTGACCCTGCCTGCTGCACCAACATCCAGACCTTTGAGGGGACAGGGCCACAGCCCCAGCTCTTGTGCTGCCTGTAGCCTCCCTTGTGGTCCATCTAACTCAGGCTCTGCGGGGCTCCTGGAGCAGGGCAGGTAGAATCAGTCCCATCCATGGCCAGTGTTGGCGCCCTTGGAGCTGCTTGGACACCAGCACCTCCCTGGTGGTCATGCTTTGCTGAGAGCTTCCCTGGTGATGTCACATGGGTCCTGCCCACATCCTGGAGAAGCTGGCAGAGTCACTAGACCCATGTCACAGAAAAGGAAACTGAGGCTCCAACTGGGGATGCTGATTGCAAAAGGGCACTCAGAGGAAGAGGGGGAAAAGCCAGACCAGATCTGGGATCTCAGGGTCCCCAGGACCTGTCCACTGCCCTGCAGCTGGACAACTATGACCCCAAGCCTTTGTTCCCTGACCCCCTGTTGATGGACATTTGGGTGGTTTGCAGCTTGGGGCTGTCACAACCAAAGCTGTTCTGAACACTCATGTGCAAAATTTGGAAGGCTGAGTAGTTTGCTTTCCCTGTGGTGATATCAGAATGGGTGGCCGAGTCACCAGCAGCCTGTGAACAACCTGCCCCACTGTTTCCCAGTTTGGTGATGGGGTTTACAAGCCTGCAGGGTAGGAGAGCTCCAAGTGTTCCTGGTCCTTGCTAGCCCTGAGCTGCTCGGTCTTTATATTCTGGCTGTGCTGGAGGCCATGGGCTAGCCTTCCCCTCGGTGTGTGTCGTCAGGGACTCCAAGGTTCTATGTGTTAGATGGCTGGTGTCCCAGAGCTCATTGCTGCTCTGATCTTCCCTTTCTTCTTTTTAAAGTCTTTCTGGAGAATTTCTGTTGTTATGCTGTCATTGCCTCTGCAGCATCTGATCACCCCTCACCCCTCCTATTCTTATTGCAGATGCTGTTCTTTTCCTTGTAGGAAGCTCAGGATGGACCTTCTCCAGGGGTCCCTCCTCACTCACCTGGGCAGGTGCAGTGCAGGCCTCTGGGCCAGGCCTCCTGGTCACCTTGCTGTCTGCTCCCCATGGCAGTCAGAGGAATTTTCCTTTGCTAAACCCAGGGAAGTTCTGCCAGTGACTCAGTTTGCCTTTTGAATGACATTTAAACTCTTTATCCAGAGCCACAGGGCCCTCATTCCTGGCCTCTACCATCTCCCCTGGCCCCCATCATACCACGTCCAACTGCCTTAGAGCTTTCGCCCAGTGCCCAACATCTCTGGGGAGTCACACACAAATGTACATGCAAGCACAGGGGTACACAAGCACAGTGCTGCAGCTCAGATGTACTCCGAGTGCATCCCCCCAGGGTCCATGTGCTGGAAGCTTGGTCCCCAGCATGGTAGAGGTGGGCTCATGCAAGGTGATGGGGTCACTGAGGTGCAGGGTTCTTGCATTTCTCCTGGGAACCGGGTAGCTCTCCCAAAAGCAGTGAATTATTATAGAGCCAGGCCCTCTCAAGCGTGTGCTTACCCCCTGCTGCCCATGACCACTGCCCTTTCTACTTCTCTGCCATGCTGTGACCCAGCTGAAGAGGCTGCACCAGAGACCAGACACATAAGGCCACCCGATCTCCAACTTTCGACTCCCAAACTGTGAACTTGAATTATAAGCATTCAGGTATCTTGTTACAGCAACAGAAGGTGGACTAAGGTATGCACTCACACACGCACACACACATGTGCATACATGTACATGCATGTGCATACCCATACAAAGCACACACAAACGTATGCACTCACACAGACACCTACCTGTGTGTATATGTCACATGAGTGTCCAGACACACACACACACACACACACGTGCAAGCCTTGAACATGGCTGGCTCCCTCTCCTCGCCCAGGTGGCCCAAGTCATTTCTGTAACCCAGTGCTGTCTGATAAACCTGAGAGGATTTCCTTCCTCCTCACAAGAATGTGGTCTCTTTGAGGGCAGGGACTGTTTCTTTTGCCCTCTATTTCAATCCTAATGCCCAGCACACTGCCTAGTGCATACCAGGTGCTGAGTGTATGAGAAAAGAGAAGGAGGGAGGGGTCAGACAGAATACAAGGAGGGTCGCTGGTGTTGACCCCTGGGCCTTCCATCTTTGCACTGTGGCCATTGGCAAGTTACTTAACCTCTTGTTGGGAGAATAAGCCTTTTGCACAGCGGTGGGTGGGCTCTGTTTTTCCTGCTGGGCCACACATTCTTTGGTCCTGTTGGTTTTGCTCCCAGGTCCCTGCCCTGCACTTGACTCAGTATCTAGCATGTAGTAGCTGCTCACTAAATACCTCACTGAGGGCCGGGGATTTAGCTCAGTGGTTCTGGTTCAAGGTCCCGAGTTCGATCCCCAGTACCAAAAAAAAAAAAAAATGATGATGATGACACCTCACTGAAAGGATGACTTTCCTAAAGGTTGAAGCTGAAGCCTCAAGGACTCCAGCTTTCCCTCCTCTTCCAGCATTACCTTCACCCTATCCCTCTTACTCTCTGTCCAGAGCTGTGACTCAGTTTCCCAAGGGGAGAGGGTCAGCCACAGATTGGAGGGCAAGCTGCTCTTGGGTACCCTGAGAAGCTAGAAGGAGCTCACTGTTGGTGGCTGGGAAAGCTGCACAAGCCCCCAAGGGGCCCATGACTTTGTAACTGGGGGCTGTTCCCCAGGGAGCACCACTGTGTGACAGAGCCGGCCCCTTGGAGGACCAAGCCTTGTTGTCTCCTCCAGGGAGCTACCAGGGGCTCCACAGTGGGAGAGGGAGGAAGGAGGTCTTCCTGTGTCCCAGAGGGCGCTGGATCTCTGCATCTTCAAGGTGGAGTGGTCTCACACATGGTGTGTTGGTGGACCACGCTAACAAGCTGTGTATCTGCAGGGTAGGACACTCAATAGGTGAGCTCCAGAGAGTGGATGAGGAAAATTGAGAGAAGATGGAGATTTGTGGATAGAGCCATGGCAGGGGTTGGGATGTGAGATTGGGAAGGTGGATGAGGGGTGCTGGGAAAGGCCTGGGGATAAATAGCCAGCAGCCCAACTTGGACATGATCTGTAAGACATAGCTGGAGAGACCCCAAAGGGAACCACCAAGTGAACAGCCGGATACACAGGTCCGGAGTTCAGAGGGGAGGTCACGGTTGGAGAGACAAATTTGGAAGTCATCAGCTTAAGGATATTTCAATCCATGGGAACCAGTGAGGTCACTAGGGAAAGAGAGGAGAGAGGAGAAGACTCCAGGGAGTCCCCAAGCCCGGTGAAATCACAGCCCCAGGAGGTCAGGGAACCTGTGTTTCAGGCACTGCCCCCCAACAGCACCCCAAATCCTCATCATATGGGGGAGTGGTATCTGTGCAGTGGTAAGGGAAAGAGAGGGATGGGACCCGGAGAAGGTCCCAGGCCCAGCTGGCAATGTAGGTGCTGTCACTGGACAGGTGTGGAGGGGAGGGGAAGGGACAAGGGCCATTGCGGGGTTGCAGAGGGGTGACAGGAGGGCAGGAGGTCCCTGGGAAAGAGCAAATCTGGGCCCAAGCACCAGCAAGAGTCTGGGAGCTGAGGCCAAATTGACATGGCCTCTGTGACCTCTTTTTACAGATGGGGATACTGAGGCTGCAGAGGTGAGGGAGCTGAGATTTGTATCCAGGCAGCAGAGGCCAAAGCCCAGCTCAAGGTCTACGCATCTGCCAGGACTCACCAAGACTCTGAAGTTCTTTCTTTTTCTCTGTTTTTGGAAGTAAAATGAAGGCATGGAGCAGGTCCAATTCCCTGAGCACCTTAGCCTCCAGTCCCTGCCCCGCTGAGGATGGTGATGCCCGCAGCCCACTCAGGCTGTGCCCCAGGATGACAAGGGAAGCCAGTCCAGGCCTGGACCTCCAGGCTGTAAAGCAGGGAGGGAGGACCCACCTCCTGGGAGGTCACTGGTTCATGAATTTGAAGGACTCTCCCAGCTAGAGAGGAAACCTGAGATCTTCCAGAGAAAGACCAGAACTGGCTGTGAAACCCCAGGCCAGACAAAAGCAGCCCGCAGGAGGCCAGGCTCAGGAATGGGGCAAAGCTGGGGGCTGGGGAAGGGGCCAGAGCAGGCCCAGAGGAGGGGCCGGGGCCAGCCCCTAGCTCAGATTCCAGATGGTTGCCCATCCTCCTGGACCCTGGGTCCCAAATGTGTCTTCTACAGGACTCCCCAGAGGAAGGGTCAGGGAGAAAGCATCAGATGCCACCCCAAGAGTCAGGACCTGGAGCCATTAGCTGTGTGGGCCACCACCCAGAGGCTGGGGCCCCTGCACTGAATGTGTGTGTGGGTGCTTACAAGTGGGGTTCAAGGAAGACCACAGACGGTCCCAGGCCAGGCTCTGTCTTGATTGTCACTCTTTTGCCTGGCATCTAGCAGTGAATTTGGGCACCAGACAGCCCCTGGCACTTGCACTGCTGCTGCGTGGCTGTGGGCAGCTCACTCCCTTGGCTCTGGCCTCAGTGTCCAGTCCGCAGCCTGAGAGGTACGGATGTTGCCGTGGAAGTGTAGGCTTAACATCTAGCCAGAGCACGCTCCATGTCCTTTCCCTGGGCCAGATGTTAGGAATTCAGGCTGTGGGCACAGGTCAGGGGCCGCTCCCACCGCTCGCTGGGGTGGGCAGTGGAGGGAGGGCCTGTCCAGGAGCAAGCCGCATTCCTGGAGGTTTTCTTTGCAGTCTGCCCTCTTGTCCTGCCCCTTTTGTGTTGGGCCCTTTCTTCTGCCGCTCTCTTCCGAGGCCTTTTGGGCCTTCGAATTAGCTAAACACTGCAACCGACAACAGGGTTGGGAAACACACAAGCCAACTTTAATTTGATCCTTCACATTCAGAGGAAGAGACAGGCCTTTGTCCCCTAGGCAGGTCCAGGGCCGCCTTCGGAAGTCTTCAAACAGCCCCAAATTCTTGGCAAGCCTTTTTTGCATAATCCATTGGAATCTGCTAGACAAAAGCCGCTGGGAAATAAATTTGGAAATAGGTAAGGAGAACGAAGGTGTGTCCATGTCAGAGAATGAGGAGGCTGAAATGGGTGCTCGTGGGTGATCTGGGGTGTCAGGTCTCACTGAGGCTCCAAAACCAAGGCCAGCAGCAGCTTCGGTGAGACTGTGCCTCCCCATCTCTGATTCTCCCCACTCTTCAATGTGGGCATTGCTGGGGCTGCAGGGCTGGTTTCCCTCCGACCAGAGCACGGAATTGGCTCCCACAGGCCTAGAGAGTGGCAGAGGTGACTCCACTTTGCAAATCTTGGCTGCTGGGCCGGGGATTTAGCTCAGTGGTTCCGCCACCTGCCTCCTAAGTGCAAGGACCCAAGTTCGATCCCCGATACCAAAAAAAAAAAAATGGGCCAGGGATTTAGCTCAGTGGTTCTGCCGCCTGTTTCACGACCACAGGGACCCGAGCTCAAACCCCGGTACCAAAAAAAAAAAAAACTGGGCTGCTGATCTGCTTGGCCAGGAGCTTGGACCCCCTACGTCACTCAGTGACTAAGCCTTAGCCAGGCGTGGCCACTCATGGGAGGGTAACAAGCACACATCACACCTGGCCCTGCACACTGCACATTGTGCCAAGAGCTCCTTCGCCTTTTAGCTGCAATCTTTCCCCTGACTCATGCCAGCCAACACCATAGAAATTACAGCTTTGGCAGTGGGAAGGAAGACAGGAAGGGGGAAAAAGACCCTGGGCTCGTGGGGTTTACATTCCAGAGGAGCAAACAGAAAAAGAGAGATGAGCTCCTAAGTAATGTGGAGACAGTACTAAGTGCTGGAGAAAATATGATGAAGGAAGGTACTATGGAGTGAATTGTGGCCAACAAACTTCTTATGCTGAAGCCTGCAGCTCCAGGACCTTGGGATGTGCCCTATTTGGAGACAGGCCTTTACAGATGGGCCCTAATCCAAAGATTGGTGTTCTTGTGAAATGGGACATGGGATACACAGGGCTGGGGGTGGGATAGAGCACAGCAAGCCAGGAGGAGAGGACAGCCCCTCCTCTGGGGCCACCCTGCTGACACTTTCACTTTGTCCAGTGTCCAGGAGCCGGAGGCCACAAATCACTATTGTTTAAGGCCCAGTCCTTTGTCCCCACAGTTCTGGCAAATTGACACAGGATGAAATAGAGTGATGGGGCGGTAACCAGACTAGGTGGTCTAGGATGTCCCCTGGATGAAACCCAAGTGACGAGATCAGAGCAGAAGAAAGTGGGGAGATCCTAAGTCGGGAAGAGCTCGGCCTGTTCCCAGACTCTAGCTGGAGGCTGGTGAAGAAGCACAGAGCGAGCAAGGGGTTAAGAGGCTGTGGCTGCAGCTGGTGGCCCAAGGGCTCTGCAGGCCTTGGGATGTGACCCCCAGGCCCCCACACGTCCTGTCTTCCGGAGATAGGATAGAAGAAATACAAGATAGGTAAAAAGGAGACAAGGAAATCATAACTAAAATCTGTACTTTTAAGAAGACTGCAACTTTTGGGCCCCAGTCAAAGTTACCCGAGGCGGTCCGTACAGGCATTCCCTCGGTTAGTTTAGACTCCTTTCCTTCCAGACTCATCAAACCCCAAATTCCTCAAGAATAGTGTAAGTTCACAAGTTGGCTTAATTGAGAAAGTAAAGAGGAGGAACCTGATCCTGAGATAAAGGATCAGGTTGAGAGAATCCAAAAAATGTTTAAATTACCTATTAAAAACAAACCTAGGCCCATATGTATAGGATGAGTTGCTACCCTTCTGGAGGTGGGCCACTCTTTCCCAGGGTTTCCACCCTCAAGAGAAGCATAAATGTTTCCTGTTCAGGGAAATGAGCACATCCTCTCTTATTTCTGCCTAGTAAAAACCTCCCCACACCTCTTACTTACTGGTCCTGAAAATTCTTTTTCCACGATGGGAGTCAGCAAAACTGCAAACTTATTCTACAAGAAGAATGGATTAGGTTCCTTACTTCAGCTTCAGGGACCTTCTGAGACCTAGTCTGGTGACACTCCCCTGCCCCCAAATGCCCAGCACAGAGCTGGGTGTGGGGTGGAGATGGGGCAAGAAGAGAGCACCAGGCAAGTGGGTACAGATCCCTGAAGGTCAGTGGAAGCCATGGGGCCAAGCAGAGGAGATGCTCAGCCCTATCCAGGAAGTTCCCTCCAGCCCAAGTGTCCTAGTCACACTACCTTCTGTTGGTCCTCAGTGTATCCAGCAGGGACTTCCAGGCAGGAAACGAGACCACCCTGAAGCCTGCAAAGTGCCTTGGGACCCCAACAGGGCCCTGCTGTGTTTCGGCCATGGTGACTTTCCATTGTTACCGATCCATGGTGAAAAAGAGGTTGAATCAGAAATTCAAAGCACAGGAGCTGAATGCTCAGAACTTGCTCGGTGGTTACGTCCCTGAAAAATATCTCTGAAGATTGTCATGTTAGGTAAGAAGTGGGGACAGGCTCTATCAATCACCTCCATGTGTCTATACATTCAGAGACCTCTCCGTGCCCTGGGGTAAGTTCTCTTGTCCCATTTTATAGATGGAAAAAAGAAAAAAGATAAAAAGAAAAAAACAAATCCTGAGGCTCAGAAAGGAAAGCAATCTATCTGATTCCTTTGTTGGCCAGGAGCAGGGGGCGAGGGTGGGGCCTGGGGCAGCTGCTCCTAGGCAGATTCTCCTCCTCTCCAGGCTCAGGGTCCGCTGCCCTTCTCCCCAGGATGAATATCCCTCCACAGCTCCCAGGGAAGCCTTTTAGATTTTTGGAGAAAAACAAAACCCTGAGCCCCTCCCATCTCAGACTTGTCTACTGTGCTCCGAAGGCCAGGCCTTTGGCTCTTAGAACCCCACTTTGGGCACTGTTCTTGCTGTCACTGGCATCTGTACCTTCTGCAGGAAGCTGACTGTCTCTGAGGGGCTCTGTTCAGGCCCTTTTGCAGCCAGCCTGGGTTCCAAGTGCTCCTGAAACAGTCACTGAGGGTTTGAACCCTTTTGCCCTAGCCCAGCACGAGGGACCCCGCTTCTTGAATGTCCCAGGCAGTCACCAGAGATGGCCATAGAGCTGTCATCAGAGGAGAGTGAGCCAAGGCTGTGGCTGCTCGAGCCGTTCCCCTCAGCCAGCAGCTCATGACATCATTTCAAAAGTGATGTCCACTTTCTAGGGGGAAACTGAGGCTCTCCATGGTGAAGTCACTCAGAGGAGTGAATCCTATGGGCTGCTGCCTGGGCCTGCTGGACTCTGGGGACAGTGGCTTTCCTCACCATCAGGCCACAGCCTCTCAGGGAGGCCAGAGCTGGTGAGGCGTGGAGGGCACAGGCTCATGCCAGTCCGCCTGCTAGGCCTCAGAGCCTCTGGTCCCTGGCAGACTCTCTCGCGGCACACCAGGGCCCACAGGTGGAGACACATGGTGGCCTGGCATCCCAGGAATGTGGCCAACCAGGCTTATTATGTCTGCCTGGCTCTCCTGGCCTTCCCTCTGGCCCCTCAGCTCTGCCCTGTTCCCAGGCAGCACAGTCACTGTTAATTAACCGAGGGAAGAAAGCCCCAGATCAGGGGCCCTGAAAGGCTGGACTTCCCAGGGCTCCCATTTCACCCGGGTTAAGGCAGAAACCTTGCCCTGGGAGGGAGAGCTGGAGGAGACAGACCAGAGACAGAGATGATGGAGACAGAGAGACACAAGACAATGACAGAGAGAGGTGGAGACAGAGACAGATGGAATCTTAGATTCAGAGACACAGAGACAGTGGGCAGAGACAGAGAGAGACACAGAGACAGATGGACAGAGCTGCAGATTTCCTCTTACTAGATACTCTGTTCCAGTTTTGAGCCCAGCATGGAGGGTCCCCAGCTAGGCAGGTGGTTCCAGCCTCTGATATGCAAGGTTTTTTAGTGAACAGTCCCCAACACTCCCCCTGGGAAAAATGTGGGCTCTTCCACCCTCCCCGAAATGCTAGTCTCTGTGAGGAGGGCTAGCCTGGCTTTCCAACAGGCCTCAGAAGAGACACAGAAACAGCGAGATCCAGAGGCTGGTGACCCTGGGGACCAGGCTTTCCCACCAGAGTGACCCTGGAGGTGGCAGGAGGTGACATCCCTTTTGGGAAGCTGGAGGCCATGGGATGGGAGGGGCGTCCCTGATCTCTGGGCCTGGGCCCCCCTCTCTTCACTGAGACCAGACTTAATGGCCTGACTGGCCCACTAGGAGACCCCCAAGTGAGCTGGGGGAGGCTGACTTTGGGGTTCCCAAGGAGAATGCAGAGGGGCTCCTGCCTCCAGGCCAAGTGGCAGGGTCCTTCAAGGTTACAGCTCAGCCCCAAGTTCCTAGTCTGATCACAGAGGGGCGCACTTCTCAGTTAACTCTTTCCTGCCCTACAAAGGCAGCACACTGCATTTCCTGGAACCGGGTAAGGATTCCTTAGCACCTGGCTCCTCCTCCTTTGCCCTGCACACACTGAGGTCACCCGCACCCCAGGATGGACTCCTGCCGCCCATGGACCGAGCCCTCATACCCACACCTGGACAGTGGCCCCATCTGGAGATGCACAGCCCTCCATCCTCAAGGACCCCCAGGCTTCCCATCTCCCCACTAACCCCCTAGGACACCCACACCAGGCAGGCCTCTGTGCACCCTAGGTCTCCCTACTGACTCCTCCCCTTCCTCCCAGCAAGGATTCTTCTTAAGATCCAAGTCAGTGCTCCTCCTCTGGGAAGCCTTCCGGGTGTCCTAGGGGGTGCAGTCTGTGCCTCAACCTCGTCTGAGAGCTGTATAGGGGCTGGATGCTGCTGCCTCTCCAAGCCACATCTATGGGAACCTGCAGACATCACTCGCCTACCTCAGTAACAGACAGACTTTCCAAGCCTCAGTGAGTTCCCTCCGGAGTGGCCTTGCAGGGAGATGTGTGAGCCATGGTGAGCTTGGATGTGTTCAAAAAGTTGGGGCAAGGGGAAGGTTTTATTGAAAAAGTGGAAGATTGCCCAAAATGTTCTGACATGATAGTCCTGGGCCCCAGAACTAATATGGAGGCTGTTTAAGGATCAGTAGTCCACGGGTGAATGGTTGTGGTCACACGTCCTGGAAGGCATGTTCTTCATACAAGTTGTGTGAAGCTGCATTCTGGCAAGGTGTTCTGGGAGAGTTCTTGGTATCAGCACACTTGTGTGAGAACCCTTCCTTCATACTCTCCTGGCCTATTTCTTGTTTTTCTTTTTGGTTAGGGCTTCACGCAAGTGACTCCATTTTGATCTCTTTAACTTTCATAGACTTATTTGCAAAAGGGGTCTTTGCACACATAAGCAAGTTAAGAGTCTCAATATGAAGTCACCCTGGAGTAGGGTGGGTCCTAAATCTAACAACGGAAGAGGAGAGGAGAGGACAGAGAGACTGGGGCAAGGGTCTGTTACATAAAGCTCACATGGTGGCTGGGAATGGAGCCAGTGAATCTGGGTGCACCTTGGATTGTGACCCTGGCGTAGGGCTCACTGCCCCACCTCTTGCTCTCCCCAAGAGGACGCAAAAAGGCCACATGACAATGAAGGCAGAGCTTGGAGTGATGCATCTAGAGGACCAGATCATCAGGGCTTGCTGGCAGCCACCACAAGTGGGAAACATGGGCGATTCTTCCTCACAGCCTCATGAGGAACCCATGTGGCTCACACCGTGATCCTGGATTCTGTGCCCTGTGGGAGAGTAAATGTCAGGGGAGATGTGCATGGCAGCTGTGGGACATGAAAACCTCCTGCTCCCCATCAGCTGTGACCTCATTGTCCTCTCCTGGGCTGTGCTTTGAGGCAATGACAGCACCATAAGCAGGTGTCAAAGGAGCTCATCTGTCATGGGGTGTCACACCAGCTTACAATTCCAGCCATGGGCTCAACTGCCCCCAGGTTTGGAAAGGTGGTGCATCCAACCTCTCCTAGATACAGTGGAAGCAGGAAACCGAGGCTCGGCCCTGACACACTGATAAGGATTCAGACAAGTAGGTTGTGACAAGATTCCCCAGATAGGTACATAAACCAGAGGCACTGATTTCCCTCTACCACAGGAGCCCAGTGGGGGGCAATCCAGGACTAACATGTCAGTGTGATACTGGGAAGCTCCAGCCTTGAGGGTGTCCCTTGTCTACAAGGACTCAGAGACAAAATGTGGCCACTGGACACAACACCTGCTCTATAGAGCTGAGCTGTCTCATGCAGACGATGGCCTTTAAGCACCACAGAGGACAATTTACATCCCAGGCCCGGGATACCATGTGGTCAGACTCAGCCCAGCAAGGCTGGGAAGTGGTCCAGCCCTGACTTCTCTCTGCACACTAAAACACCCCTTTTCCAAGTGGAGTTTCAAGTCTGAGAGGTGGAAAATATGGCTTAATCAGTTTTCTGTTATTCTAACAGAATGCCTGAGGCTGGGAAGTTTATAAAGGAAAGCAGTTTGTTTGGCTCATGGTTCTGGAGTCTGAGAAGTCCCAGCATGGTGCTGGCCTCTGCTGGGCACCTGGCAAAGCTGTATACTATGTAGAGGGCATCACATGGTGGACAGAAAACATATGCCAGCTAGAGCTTGCTTTTATAACAAAGCCACTCTCCAGGAGTGGAATGATTTGTTTCTTCAAGTGGACAGACCCCTCATGACCTGATCACCTTTCAAAGACCCCACTTTTCAGAACTACTGCATTGGGGACCAAGTTTCCAATATGTGAACTCTAAGGGACACATTCAAACCATAGTCACTTATTTCTACGAAAACACTAACACATAGATTGCTTTTTTCTTCCTTTCTCCATAAGGATACAGTGGAGTTTCCCAGAAGCTGCATGACATGGGATGACCCTGCCTCCATGACAGCTAGTGTGGATCAGTGCTTGTAGATCCGTGTAGATCTGTGCATTTACCCTTTTCTAGGTTTCCATGTCTCATGCAATAAATGCCCATGGAGAAAATTGATATCAACAAAATCTCTTTCAAGTCTTCAGTAATCTTTAAGATGCAAATGGGCTTCCAGACCAAGAACTGGACAAACAACTGAGCTGGATGTTATAGGAAAATGTGCAACAATGGAAACAGCCCGGATTTGTCAGGCCAGCCCTGGCCACACACTAGTGCCCCCCATGACCACCTGGGAGGTGAGGGTCTGGTGTGCAGACATTTGAAAGCAGAGACATGTTTTGCTAGTCCCCGCAGCAACAACTCAGTGTCAGCTGGTGCTCAGTGACCCACCTGCCTTTGTGGTTGTGGCCATGTGGCATGGACTTAGCCTCTAAAGTTGTGAGACCCTTTGCAGGTGACTCTGAACCTCCGTTTGCTCGTCTTTCAAATGGAGCAACACTTCAGGAGCCTTTCAAAAGGAGCAGCTGAGGTCACAGGAAGCAGTGTGCATAGTCCTAATGGGGAAGTTGTGGAAAGAGTCAGCCCCTGCCACACACAAGGTAGATGGATTGACAGAGAAATCCATTTGGGGTGTGTGTGTTGGGGGTGGGGGAAAGCCAGCTCCAAAATGCCACTCTCCATCTCCCCAACCTTCCGTGACACCCCAGGGTGGTGAAGAGCCTCCTGCAGTTGGCATTCAAGGCCTTCCCCATCCTGGCCTCCACCCACTTTGCAAGACAACTTTCTGTACATCTTTTGAATTGCGGATTCCATTGAGTCCAAGTTTCCTTAGCCACTGCATCCCTGTGAAGAGCAGGCCCGCTCTGTCAGCCGCACAAATCATTCCGTCTGGGGAGGAAAGGCCGGAAGCAGGCACACTCACGACCAGCATTTGTAAACACATGCCTGCTTTATAATATCAGCAAACAGAACATGTTTTCCTACTTAACAGGAAATACAGCTCTATGGCTGGGCTCCCCACCAGGGCCGCCAGGCTCACATGAAGGCGGCACATGAAAATGGGACCAGGCCAGTGACCGAGGGATGGGGGGGTGACTGAGCTCTCTGATTTGCAGGAGAAATTCCCAGCAGAAGCACTGCCTGCCCACACTGGAGGCCTGGAGCTCTTTCCTTGACTCCACGTCAGTCTGAGACACAGGCAAAGAAATGCATTTCTAACCAGCAAGTCTTTTCCCTGTCACAAGACCTTGAATGTCAACCCTGGCGGCAACAGGGAAGCCCCAAGCTATTGTCAGGAGCTGCAGCCAAGCCTCAGAATGACACAATTGCACCAGAACCCTGAACGGTCTGAGGAATTAAAAAAAAAAAAAAATCCCCTTCCCCTCTGCCTCCTCCCTTGGGGGAGGGGCCGGCTGGCGGCAGCCCTGGCAGGCAGTGAAGCCACGCCATTCATGGCTTGGGGGGGCACAGGCCCCACGCGGAGACAAGAAGGCCTCGGACGCTGATTGGGCCTCGCCGCTCAGGGTTTAGCCAATCCGCTGCCTGGGAAGCTGGGCCATTCATGAAAGCGCCGGGAGAAAGCGCGGGGGCAGGGCGCCGGAGGTTATCACTGGGCCTCGCGAGCTGCTCTAGGCCACCGGCTTTCAGTCCTGGTCACGCTGCGGCCAGCCCCTCGCAGGGAAGACACCGGCCAGAGGCTGAGGAACAGGCTAGGCTTTCTGGAAGACCTCCTGGACAGGGCCTGGCAGGCAAACGCTGCCTCCTTCAGTCACTGTGGCCATGAAGTCATTTTTTTTTCCCCCTGCTGATTGAAATCATCTGTTTTCAGTTCCCTAACAAATTCATTGAGTTCCCTCTGAGGCTGGGGCCCCTCGGCTGCCTGCCGAGTCGGAGCCTATAGCTGTGGCCCAGACTAACACAATTTCATCTTCTTGGATTTACAGGGCTCCAGTTTCCAGAGACCTCGTGAAAGACCACTTGTGCGGGTCACAGATGGGCCTCAGCCAGGACTCTTCCAAATGGCATTGGCTGGCCTCTGTCCTCAAGCCCTGGCCCTCAGATCTTCCAATTTCTGGGGCCCGAGATGACACAAGGCCAAGGCGAGCTCAGAATCCCACATGCCTGCTCTCTGAAAAGTAGGCTGATGTCCTGGTATCCCCACAGGATGGGACCCTCCTTTCTTCTTGTGGCAAGAGGAAGCTTGTTAAGCCAGTGCCTTAAATGCCTGCAAGGGCTGGTGTCCTATTCTTTTGGGGGAGTGGCCCTCCTGAGCCTTGGAGACAGGGAAGGGGTCTGCTTCTGCACTTTCCCCAGGGCGGTGTGGGTGGGTACCTGCCAGCTGCCTTGGCAGCCTGCCTGCTCTCTGAGCCTTAGGGCCCTCTTCTACAAAGTGGCACAAGAACACACAGCCACAGTCACGTGAACACTGGGTGAAATGCCCAGCACGGGGCCTGGCACGTGGTGAGAACTTAGTCACCAACTTTGGTTGTTGTTGGTGACGTCAGCAGGACACAAAGGACAAAAGAGAGGGTGGAATTTCATTTCCAAGCACCGGGAGCATGACACAGAGCCAGCAGGGAGCAGTGGGCTCCAGAGCCCTAGGGACCCCCTTCTCATGCCATGGTCAGTTACCCCTGCAGTGGCACAAACGAGGCACTGAGGATGAGTGCCAGGGGAAGTTTTCTCAATGGAAAGATTTCTTCATAGCAAGAGTTTCACCAACCCCTTGGGGGCCGTCGATAAGGAGGCCTAGCTTCTTGACTTCCCAGTGTGTTACGTAAGCCCAAGAGGCTGATCAAAAGGGAAGCAAGCATGTGGCTCCGGAGAGTGGGCGGGCAGCTCTGCAGCTGTTCCAACTTTCAGCCGCCTTCCCAGGCCACGAAGACTCCAGCCCTGGGCTTGTCCGAACCGGACTGGGGAATGTGAGGTATGGAATCAGCAGAGAGGTGCCAAGGACGCAGGCTGCAGGGAAGGGGAGGGTGGGTCCCTCTTTCCGCCCTTCCAAGGGGCCAGCACCTCCCCCCAGCAGCCTCTGTGTTTGGGGTGGGGAGAGAAGGGTGCCCCCACCCCTGGGCCTTCCTGTTTGGCTCTCCTCGTATGGGTGAACATTGCAGGGCAAGGAAACCAATGCCAAGGCCCACGGCTAGTGCTGCCCTGGGCCACATAAGGCTGGGTGGTGGGGACCAAGGAGCACAAATAAAGGAAGCAGGAAGCAGAGCCAGCTGAGTGGGAACTAGAATCTACCTCTTCTCACTTCTGCTCCAGGCCATATGGGCCTCTTTTTGTCTGTTTTCTTAAACAGAAGGTGTTAGGGGTAGAAAGGCCCAGGAGTTTCCCAGTCTGGCTCTGCATTCTGGCTTCAGCAATGAGAGAAAACTTAAAGATACTCAGTGACCCGTTTTAACGTGCATCAGTGGCCATGGAGGAGCCTTAAGTAACTTCCAGACTCACCACTTACCTCCTTGGAGCTTCCTTTCCTCGTATGCAGACTGGTGACTATAATGGAGGCTCAGGAGCAGCTAGTGGACACAGTTAGAAAAACTTTCCATGCCACACAAATATAGTGTGTTTTAAAATGTGGTAGCACATGACATGACAGTCAGAAGTTGTGGGCATAATTGAAAGTGTATCGGTCAGAATGGGTCAGGTTGTGCTGCAGTAACAGTCTCCCAGATCCTAATGGCTCAAAGCAGAGCTGGCAATTTTTTCTGTAAAGGGCTGGAAAATAAATATTTTAGGCTTTGCTCACCATTCAGTCTCTGTTGTAACTTCTGTATTCTGTCATTGTGGCACAAAAGCAGCTCCAAATAATACATAAATGAATAGGCTGTGTTCTGATAAAACTTTATTTATAAAGATGGGTGGTGAGCCAAATTCAGGCCACAGGCTGGAGTTTGCAGACCCCTGGCTTAAGATAACAAAGACTGATTTTTCACTTGTGCCGCATATCTAAAGAGGGGTGGGACTCTGCTCAAAGTGTGCTCTCCACGTCTACCCATGCTTCCATCACCACAGAGACCAGACCCATGTCTGGTTCTTGAAACTTCTGCCAGAGTGACCCGGATGCCTTCTCTTCACATTGTGAACATGTGGCCAAGCTGACTTCCCAGAGAATGAGAAGGTCAATCTTTCTATTTGGCCAGAAAGCAGTGGACTAGACCTATTTGTAAACAGCCTTGAGACTCCACCCTCACAAGCTAGAAGACCTGGTGCCTGGGCCCCAAAACATGTGAGCAGACATTGTCTAGGTCCCCTCTAGGCTCAGAGCAGCACCACGGTTATGACTCCACTTCTCCTAGCTTGGAACCATGAGTTTATTTCTGCTGCTCATCTGCGGAGCAGGACGAGCTGTCTTGGAGCCAGGGTGAGTCACATGAGTACCCAGCACAGGGAGTTTCCAAACCCAGCTGTCCTTTTGAGATGGGATAGTAGGTGGTGCTAGCTGTGTGTAACTTTCAGAAGCTAGGCCCAGGCGTAGGAATGGGTGAGACTCCCAAGTAGGGGAGGAGAAGAAAGAAACTTGGTCAATAATGAACAGGAGAACATGGCCAGTCATGTGGCTGGCCTAGCTGCTGTTCAGATCCACGCAGACCACCAAAGGGAGGAAAGGGAGGGGTTCCAACGGGATTGAACCCACTGGCAGACCTGCCCTCCCATCTGTCCTGGCACTGCTCAGGCATCTTACTAGCACAGGACCTTCGCATCTTCTGTGGCACCCCCAGTTGTCTATTTACCCCTGTGTCAGGCCTTTTTCCACTCTCAAGAGCTTGCCTCCACATTGTTCTGAAACTCTAGCCCCTGCCCTAGCCCCAACCTTGCTCGGCTTTCTATGCATCCACTGTGTATAATTGTCCCCGAAGCTTATGTCTCCTTCCAAATGACTTTGGAATTTTATTTTTTGTGGTACTGGGAATCAAACTCGGGACCTTGCACTTGCCAGGCAGGCACAGTGCCACTGAGCTAAATCCCCAGCCCTGGAACTTTATTTTGACTATTAGGCTAAGCCTCCACTCTCTAGGATATTAGCCCCCTCAGGGAAGGTTTTTGTTCTGTACATCACCCCCTGTGCCTGGGCAACTGCCGTGCACATAGTAGGTGTTCCATGTGTGCTCACCAAGCAAAGGAATTTGTGTCCCTGAAGCCAGGTAGCCATATGCCACCCTGTGTCAGGTTTCAAAGGAGAAAATAACAAATAAACACTCAGCACCATTGCACCAAGCGTTTGCCTTAGAAGTACCCATGGCTGCTCATGGAAACCAAGGAGAGCCTGGTGAGATGGGCAAGGGCTATCATCAGTGCAAAGTCTCCTTGCAGCCCACAGGCCATCTGCACTGTAGCAGCAGTTGGGGAGCAGGAAGCAGCCCAGGTGGGGTCAGGAGCTTTTCTCTTTCCTGCACCTCCAGCTTCACAGATGTGCAGATCCCTCCACTGTGAGTTGGGCCCTGCAGAAATCACCCAGCATGGAAAGACAACTTTAAAACAGAAGAAAATGATCAAGAAAGGTCCCCTGTTAAGCCCAAAGAGATTTATCTATTACAGGAGAAATTTGGATGCATGAGGCAGGGTATGGGAATAGCACAAGAATCAGGAATTCTGCTGGGTGGGCAGAGGATCGCCTGCCAGAAGAAGGAGAATCGCTGCCAAGGGAAAGTGGACATTTTAAGCAGAGGAGTCCAGAGGTGGGGAAGTGAAAAACCCCTCCTTTTCTCCCCCCATCCCTGTGGCTTTCAGCCCTACCTCACTCCATCTTTTTTGCCTCTGACTTCCAGGTCTTCAGGAGGAGGTAGGACAAGTGGAACATGAAAGGGCAAGGAATACATTAGAGCTGCATCTTTTCTTGGAAAAATGGCATCAAAATGTGCAACTTTATTCAGCTGGCTGGTGTGTATCCAGGTGGAACCTGGAGTGTAGACACCCATGCCAGCTCCACCTTCCCTGACCAAGAGGCATTGGATGGCTACGGGGACCCAGGGAGCTCTGCCCAGAGAAAAATGGCCAGGCCGACCTCTTCTAGTCTCCTGCAGGCTCAGAAAGGCCTGGGGTGCTCTATGCCTGAGTATCACTATAGACATTGAGAAATGGACTGTCCCCAGCCCACTCTGGGTTTGTGGCTTTGGGGAAGCATGGGACCTGTCAAGTGATGCACCCAATTCAGCACAAGGCTGCCAGTGCAGTGGCCCTTGTAGTCTTCCACAGGCAGCAGAGAAAGTGGCCTGAAGGCAGGGGATGCAGGGCCAGCTCCAAGGTGATCAATTGTGTGGTCAGTTCTCCAGGCGTGAGACCAGAAGTTGGTATAGTCTTTGTTTCCAGACCTGCCTGTCAGCAAGTCAGGTGATTCTGATTCCGACAGCTCTTCCTACTAGAGGGTCTGGGGTCATCCGGGCTCTACCTCTGAAGGCTTGCCTCCAAAAATAGCCTTTTCCTCCTGTGCTGGGGGCTCTGGGCCATGGGCCCTGCCGGAAAATGTTAGTTTCCAAGGCAGACAGACATCTGGAAGCACCAACTGGCCACACGCTGATGGTCAGGCCATGGCTAAGTGTCACGTGGCATTAGGGGTGACATCTGGCCCTGGAACACTCTCTATCCTGTCCCTTTTATTGTGCAAATTTTGCACATGTTCAAAGCCCAAGTCACAGCAGGTCCAGTGGGCATGTTGGGGCCTCAAAGATGTGCACCCCAGGAACACTGAAGTTGGAACTGTCTTCCCAGCGCTACAGGGAGCCCGTGGCCATCACCTTGGGAAGGAGGCTGTCCCCTGAGCTGTTGCTGCATCCCCACCGAGAGGCTTGTCCGGCTGCCTGGTGTGAGTCATGGGCCTGCTGTCAGGATTCAGAAGCTTGAGCCGTTTCCTGCAGATAAGGGCTAAGTGCAAGGGAAACCTGGCGGGAGGTCGCCCTGCTGCCAGAGAGCACTTCCTCCAGAGCCCCCCAGTGCTAATTAGCCATTCCAAGCATAGTTTCAAAAACATTTAGGGATTTCCTCATCAAAATAAACTTCCTCCTGTATTATCTTCATTTTTTGGCATCTGATAGGATCGTTTTTTGTCTTATTTGTTTATTTTCTCTTCGTCCAAGATTCAGGATGGACAGCGCTTAGCCCCGCTGAGGGCGGATGGGCAGGTGAGAACAGGGACTGTTGGCAGCCTGCAGCCCTCCTCCTGCACTGGGCTGTCTCTACTTCCCTGGTAGGTTGAAAGCTGAAGCCCCTCAAGGCAAGTTAATCTTGGGGGTGTCCACGTAAGCATGGGACAGGTAAGGGGGCAAGGGGACTTTCCCTTGGGCACAAGTAGGATTGCAGAGTGGCCCAGAGGATGACATGGAAACTGCAGCTGGGAAGCAGTGCCCAGTTACCACTCCCTTCTGGAAAGGAGCCCCGGGCCTTGCCTGTAGGCCGGAGGCTCCCCAGCACCTGCACTGCTCTGTGTGCCCTGTCTCCAGGCCAGTTGTATCCTGCAACCATGCACATGCCTCCTGGGCAGTTTGGCCACAATAGGTGCCTGCAAGATCAGCCAATGCCTGGAGCCCAGGCCTCTCTGTGATGGAGTGGATGGGATGAGCCTTGTTTGGAGCTGGACACTGTCAGGAAATGAGTCTGGCAATGGAACTAGTGCCACTGTGTGTTGTTTGTGGAGAAAGTGTCCCTGGAAGGTCCCCATCAGCCCTCTGAACGTGGCCAAGTAGGGGCCACATGGCCTTGCTCCTGGGAGCAATAGGATGCCTCCTTTGGGATAGGCTGCTGATGCCTGTCAGAGCACTCAGGCCAATCTCACCAAAGGACCATTGTCCAGACCAGAGCCCAGCTTGTGATGGTTGAGGATGTTCACACAGCATCAGGGCCATTTCCACCATGGAGCAGGGTGATTGGGGCCTCCACCCCAGGCTGGCTGGAAGGAGCTAGAGCACCAGGGCTCATGGCCCAGCAGGGGGATGGGCCATCAGGAGTCACATGAGGGAAGGATGGAAGGAAGGAAAAGAGGAAAGAGGGAAGGAAGGGAAAAATGAATGGACAGTAAGACAGATGTATGAGTGGATGGGTTGTTACATAGACAAAAGAATGGAAGAGAAGGTAGATGGATGGACAGAAGGAAGAAAGGGAGAGAGGGAAGGAGGAAGAGTAGATACATAGATGGGTGGGTTAAAGGAAGCAAGGACGGATAGATGGGTGGGTGGGTAGATGGATGGGCAGATGGGGGTAGAGAGATGAGTGCATGGAAAGAAGCAAAGGAAGGGAAAAGGAGGAAGGGAGGGACAAAAAGAGGAGGGATGGAGAGAAAGATGGAAGGAGGGAAGATGGAGGGTGCCAGGAAGTACCAAGATGGTTTCAACCATGTCCTTTCATGGTACACTTTGTATTCACCCCCCACCCAGGAAGAAATAGTGAACAAATCCTACAGAGGTAAATCCTGGACCCCTGATGACTGCTGCACCTCACAGCAGTATGCAAAGCCTGCTTCCCAGGAACCCTTATGTCTTCCCATCCCAAGATACAGTAAATGGCTTTGCTCCAGGAACAAGTCCATACAGCTGTCCTCTGCCCCACCTCCTCCACAACCATGGACAATCCTCCCAATCCCACAGCTCCTCTCCACAGAAGCCCAGGCAGCCTGTCTACAAGCCTAGCCCTGGCCCCAGTGACAACAGGCCCCATGCACACAATGCTGTCTACATGCCAAACCCTCACATGTGGCGTTTTGTCTCCTCTCTTGATGGCTGCTGAGCAGACAAGACAGCAAGGGCAGAGAGGGCAGCACATGGCTGGCAGAGACAGAGCCAGGGGACCTGTCAGGCTGGGCCCAGACTCTTTGGAGTCAGAAAGACAATCCCTAGGTAGAAAGGAAAAGCAAGAGGGAGAAGGATGGAATTGAGGCCAGACAGGGAGGCTGAAGTGCTGGGGGACAACACCACTGTCTGGCAAGCAACTCTGAGGGAAAGGGTAGCAGATAAAGGATATTTTGAAGACTTTTTGTGTCATGGTTGCTATTGTTTAGATCTTGAGTGTGCCTCAAAGGCCCTTGTAGTAAAGGCTTTGTCCTAGAAAGGCACTGTTAGGAGGTGGCAGAGACTTTAAGAGGTGGGGCCTAGAGGGAGGACTTTAGGTCATTGGCAGCATTTCCTGAATAGGATTGCAGGACCCTGGCCTCTTCCTCAGCCTCTTTTGCTTCCTGGAGATGAAGTGAGAAGCTTTGCTTAGCCACAAGTCCCAAAGGAATCAGCCATGGATTGCAGCTTCCAAAACTTTGAGACAAAATACACCTGTTCTCTTTATAAGTTGTCTCATGTATTTTGTTACAATAATGGAAAGCTTATCAACATAGTGGCCAGTGACACTCTCCTGATCACCTAATGAAATCTGTGTGAGAAATTGAGGCAGAAATTACTAATTGCCTACCCAAAGTTCCTCTCTCTACTGACAGAGTGCACCAGTGGAAGCCTCTTTCCTCCATTGGCACTCTGCAGGGGGATGGCCTCAGTGGGCTTGTGGAGGTCCTGATGCAGCAGGTCTGGGGCTGTGTTTCTGAGTTCCCAGGCAATGCTCATGAGGCTGCCTTGGGGCCCACTTTGAGTAACTCTGTGGACCTTGGCTAATTGCAGAACAGAAGATGATCCCCCTCCAAACTTCTCTGGTGTCAACTTCAGGCACAGAACAGGAAGCATGGAGTAGGGAAGAGGCCACCAAAGGAAAGTCCAAGGGACAGCAACAATAACTAGGGTGGCCATGGGTGGTTCCAAGGTCAAGATCACCCCTCAGCCAGTCAGGCAGGCTTTTCTGGGGGTCTTGTCCACAGGTGTCCCCAAAGAGAACATTGGAGAGGAAGCTGGTATTCAATGTGAGGTGACCAGACAGACCCCAGCCCCTAACTGTCCCAGGAGAGAAAGCTAATCTGAGGAGAGCACACGGACTGGTCAATGTCAAGGGCAGGCAGATACACACAAACCACCTCGACCACTCCTGGGGAAGTAAGGAAACTGCCTCTGAGAACCTGTGTTGGATATCTTGTCCTAGGTCCTAGATCTACTGGGATGAATGGCCCCTTGGTTCTAGGTAAGAGAGAGCCCCTCGGACCCAGCACCATCTCTCCCTGGAGACAGTGGCATTGAAAGACAAGCAGGGGTGCAGGGGTTTCATGTGTCTATACAGAGCCTTGGGCCATAATCAACATTGGCTCTCCACACAGAGCTAGGCTCATGTTACACCATCAGGACAAACGTCTGATGACCAGGCCAGGAGCTCAGGACACTGGTCCGTTCTTTCTTTCTTTCTTTCTTTCTTTCTTTCTTTCTTTCTTTCTTTCTTTCTTTCTTTCTTTCTTTCTCTCTCTCTCTCTTTCTCTCCCTCTCTTTCTTTCTTTCTCTCTCTCTCTTTCTCCCCCTCTTTCTTTCTTTCTCCCTCCCCTCTTTCTTTCTTTCTTTCTTTCTTTCTTTCTTTCTTTCTTTCTTTCTTTCTTTCTTTCTTTCTTTCTCTGGGGACTCACAGTGAAGCCAAGTCAAGCCAGATGCCACCCAAGCTCGAACTCTAGCCCGGGACTAGCAAGAATCAGGGGGAAAAAAAAAATCTTTCTCTGCCTCAGTTTCCCATACAATAATATGGAAATAATTGTACCACCCATGCTTATCGTGAGGATTGGAGATTGTGAGATATTGGCCATAACACAAAATTGTGTGACCTACGCAAAGAAAAATGACGCTTCTTACATACCTACAGTCAAGAGTTCCCTGGGCCAGGGATTTAGCTCAATTCTGCCTCCTGTGCAGCAAACACAAGAACCTGAGTTCGATCCCCGGTACCAAAAAAAAAAAAGAAAGAAAGAAAAAAAGAGTTCCCCAAACTTGTTCTCTCCTAAGAAACTCCCCAAATGCTTGTCAGAAATGTAGGTTCCCTACCCCTACCCCTACTGAGTGGAGCCTAGAAGTCTGCATTTTTACAAAGCACTTTCCCCCTGTGATTTTTATGAGATAGCAATCTTGGGAAATCTGTCCCTGTTTAGCAATCTGGAGACAGGTACAGCCTGACTTTCCAGGGGGCTTAGACAGAGCACAAGACTAAATGAGGTGTTAGGAATGTCAAGGGCAAGTGGTCTCACATGGGTTTGACGTGTTGCCATGCTAGCTCTGATACCAGAAAACAGGTGTCCTGGCTCACACCTGGTGGACTGGAGTGTAGCATTGCATTCTGCAATCACCCATTCCAACATGTGACAGGAAAAAGGCAGGTTGGCATCTGGCCATTCCAAGGGTGTGGTGGAGGGAAAATGGGCTCGAAGTCAAGCAGAGCTTTGTGCACAGCCTGGCTCTGTCACTCACAGTTATGTGGCTTTGGGCACATTCTGCACCCTCTTGCTGCTCAAGGCTGGCAGCACCCACATGACAGGAATGTGTCAGACATGAAGGACATACTTACTTACCCCAGACATACTTACTCAGAATCTGCATTCTAGCAAGATCTCCAGGGCTTTCTCATGCACTTGGTAGTTTGGGAGGATTATGTTCCCCTCTCTGAGACTTGATATTGTAGCTGAAAAACTGGGAAAAACTATATGTCATAAGAATCCCTATGGCTCTTAATACCATAACTCCTGTCTCAAACTAGCTTAAACAATCAAGAAAGATGCTGGCTGCTGTCATTGACAGTCCAGGGTCAGATGGGCATCAGGATCAGTACAATCGGGGATATCATGTCTACTTCTGGCTCTGCCTTGCTCCATCTGTGGCTTCATTCTCAGTCTGGGGAGAAACATCTAAAGCTCACCATGCATCAAATGGCTCACAAGGCAATGTCCACCTTTGCACATGGCAGTGACCACAGGGGAAGGGCAGGACATTGGGGCTTGGGGAATGTCTCCTCCCAATGTACTCTTAGGAGAAAGGAAATACTTTTCTCCAGAAAACTTGAAGGACCTTTCTATTGCATCTCACTGGCTTTTGTCAACCTGTGGCCAGTCATTGAATTGACTTAGGCCTGAGTTCCTGGGCTGGATACAGGCAGATATATGGGGTCATTCTCAGGTCCAGCTATAAAAGTGATGACAGGACTTCCTGCCACGTCCATCTTGCTGCATGAACCCAGCTCAAGACAGTATAGAGGAGGAAAGCAGGGGTTGGGGGTTGGGTCAATACATCACACTGGTCACTACAAACCCCTTTGTCTCGTGGGTGACCACAATCCTTGGAGCACAGTAATTCCTCATAAAAGGGCAGCAATTACTCATCTCGATTGTTTAGCACCTCTGGCAGATCACATTCTCCATAATGGCCCCAGCTCTATCCTTTGTGCTATGTGCTCTTCCATTCCCCATTAACAGGCAGTCTATTTTCCCCTCCCCTGAAGCTTTGTGACCACCAGGACCAATAGAAAATGGCAGATAAGAGGCTGCCTGACTTCAAAAGTGACCCAGCTTCCTCCTTGTGCTCTCTGTCAGAACCACTGCCTTTGGTACCTAGCCACCATATTATAAGGAAGCCCAGGTCACATAGGCGGCTGAGTGTAGGCGTCCCCATTGATAGCCCCAGCAGAACCTCAGCCAAGGACTCATGCCACGCACCAGACATGCGAGTGAATGCATTTCAGCACCTGCCTCTGACCTCCCAGCTGAAGTCCCAGATACTGTGGAGTAAAATAAGCCATCCCCACTGCACTGGCAGATTCCTGACCCATAGAATCAATAAGCATTTTAAAAACATTGTCACTATGATAGACAAAATAATGGTCCTCCAAAATGTCCACATTCTAATCCCTATACCTGTGACTATGTGAATTTAGGTGACCAAAGGGACTTTGTAGGTGTGAGGGAGCTAAGAATCTTATAACTGGGAGATGATCTTGCATTAGCCAGGTGAGCACAATATAATCAAAAGGACCATGAGAATCAGAGTCAGTACCAATGGGAGATATAATGGCAGAAGCAAGAGATCAGAGTGATGTGGGAAAGGGGCCCCAGACCAAGGTGACCTCTGACAGCTGATAAGAGATAGGAAAGATTCTCTCTGAAGCCTCCAGAAGTAATACAGCCCTGTGGACACCTTGATTTTACACTTCTGATCTCTCGAAGCACAGCAGAATGAATCCAGTGGCACCACGACTGCCTGGCAAGCGCAAAGTCCTGAGTTCAATCCCTGGTACCAAAAGAAAAAAAAAAAAAGAACCTAATGTGGTTTTTTGATAATGATTTTGATTTTTCGAACTAGATGTGGGACTCTTTAGGCTTTCTACTTCTTCTTGTGCCAGTTTTATTAACCTATCTTTTAAGAAAGTTTTCAATTACATCAAAGTTGTCAAGTTTTTAGCATCTATTTGTTGATAGTATCCTGATCTCTTGTAAGTTTGTGAGAGCCATGGCTCTTCTTTTCATTCTTGACATTTGTGCTTTATGTTCTTTCTCTCTTTTTCTGATCAATTTTGTTGATCGATTTTTTGATCAGTTTGTTTTGTTGTTTGTCTTTTCAGTGTACCAGCTTTTCACTTTGTCAATGTTCGGTGTTGTCTCTCTGCTTTATGTCTCATTGGTTTCTGCCATTCTCTTTATTATTTCTTTCATCTTCCTTTGTTTTTCTCCTGCTTTTCTAGCAATGGTGATCATTGATTTCAGACTTTTCTTCTTTTTTAATAGAAAGTTATTTAAAGGTTTCCCTTTAGCCCTGCCTTTACTGCTTCCCACCTGTTTTGGTATATTCTGGTTATCATTTAGGATTCCAATACTTTTATGGAGACTTATTTTATAGACCAACATATTATCTGTCTTGGTGAACATACCATGTGGAATTAAAAAGAGTGCTTATTCTGTAATCCTCAAAAACAGTTTCTACAAATATCAATGTATAGGCTAGGATGATTAATAATGTTTTCCAAATCTTTTACATATTCACTTTTTTGCCTAGTTCTTCTATTAATTGCTGAGAGGGAGGGAGTTGGATACTCTATTATGGTTGTGGAATTACCTATCTTTTCATCTGCTCATGTGTTATGAGTCTCTGTTAGGTTCATACATATTCAAAATTATAGTGAATTCCAGATAAAATGTCGCTTTCATTATCACAAAGTGACCCTTTTTATCTCACTTTGTTTTGAAGACTTTTTAAATCCGATATTAATATAGCCACTCTAGCATTTATATGTTTACTGCTTGCATGGTAGATCTTTTCCGGTTATTTACTTCATATTTTAAGTTCATCTCTTTTATAGTCACATAGTTGAGTCTTATATTTTTTTCCATATAACCCCTTCCTTCTAATTAAAATGTTTATACTACTAATATTTAGTATAATCATTGATATGATCAGATTTAGGTCTCCCATGTTATTATTTGTTTACTATTTGTCCTCTCTGTTTTTATTTTCCATTTCTTCCTTCTACCCTATTTTGGACTATTTGAAAAATTTAAAATATTTTATATTGCAGTTAAACTATTCCCTCTGGTCATTTTTGTATTTCTTCTCTACTGAGATTTCAATTTTTTCATTCCTTTTTGGTGTATCTTCTTTCACCTCTGTAGGCCTAATTACAATAGTTGTTTTAAAGCTCTTGTCTGATAATTCCAGCATGTGAATCACTTAGGGTGAAAATGCATTGCTTGTTAATGGGTCACATTTTCTTGGTTCTTTGTATGCCAAGTAATTTAAGTTATATTCTAGACATTGTTACTATTATACTGTGTTGACTCTAGCTTTATTATATTTCACTGAAGAATGATTGATTGATTGATTGATTTTTTTTTTTTTACCTAGCAATTAACCTGGTTTGACTCACAAGGTGAATATTATCAGTTCCAATTTAACTTCCATGTGTAATGTTTGAATCTCAGTTTAACTCTTTAAGCCTCTGCTAAGCTGTCCAGAGTCTGTCATATGTGTGTGAGGTTCTGGGCAACTTGAGGTGTGTGTGGTGGGCCCATGTAAAATTAGATCTTATCTTTTGCCCTTCTTGGTTTTTCCTCTACTTTCAAGGGCCCATGGCTGCTTGGACTCACATCTCTGCTTCCTCCAACCAGAAAGATGGTGGGGATTCTGCTGGCGTCATAGCCACCTCTCCCACACATGTTGCTGTGAGTCCGCAGCCCATGCTGTAGGCAAAGCCATAAACAGGGAGAATTACCGCCAGGTTTTAACTACCTCCAACACCCTTCCTGCTCTTTTTTTCTTTTCAGAATCTTCAGGTGCTTCTAATTTTTATCCAACATTCACTGTTGTTATCAGTGGGAGAGTCAGCCTACAGTGGAGCCCGGCTATGGTCCCAGAAGCCAACTCCCTGGGCAGAGGTGAGGTGCTGGCAGGCTTCTTGCTGCCCAGGGTAAAAGTGAGAGAAGAGAGACAAATCAGAGAAAGAACTGTTGCAGAAAAAGGAGTCAAGTCTTTCTGAGTGTGAAAATAAAGCTGATCCTCACTTCCAGTATCTCCAATATTCCCAGATGAAGCAATGGCTTGAGTAAAGATCAAACTCAGACCA
The DNA here is from genome assembly GCF_000247695.1 of Heterocephalus glaber. The sequence continues at coordinate 17,637,231 of NW_004624767.1, read as the reverse complement.
AAACAGTAAGAGCTTTGCTGAGATCCCGGTGAGAGCTGAGGTGGCACCAGACTGTACTGCCCAGCAAACCAGGGCCCTCTGAGGACCTTAGGTGCAGGCCTGTGTCCCCTTCCCGACCCTAAGAGTGACTTCCCACAGCACTCTCCAGGAAGCCCAAGCCAGAGAATTTACCTTGAAGATTGTGGGTGGGGCTCCTATCTGGCAGAGTAGATTATACACTGATGCATAAAAAGCCCACAAAGTTTCTGAAGACTTGTATCAGCTTGGACTAACAGAGACAAACAGTACAGAATAAAAAGAGGCCTTTGAACCCCAAACTTCTATGGGAAGGAACCAGGCTGTGACAATGACTTGTCAGCCAACATGGGCTATATATTTTTGAAGAGGAAGGCTGACTCAGAGGGTGGAACCAAGAGCTCAGAGGACAGAGCCAAAAGCTTCTGTGACTCATTCCCCAGCAATGGGACTGAGCCCCAGTGGTGATCAGGCATCAGATGCCCACTGGGTTTCAGAATGGCTCTGGACCAGTTACTCCCCTGCATTTGGCGTACTCGTGTGTTCTAAGCCGGGCATCTGTGGAGGCTTCCTCTGTGTACCCACCCCTGCACTGGGGTGCAGGCAGATGACTTGTTTCTGGCTCACAGTTGTGCAAATCAAGGGAAACCCTACCAGGAGCTACATGGAGGAGCTGTGTTCAAGAAGCCATATCTGAAGATCATCACCACTTGTGACAATGGGAGGGTGAGACCTGGACTTTGAAACTGCAACATGATGTGGCAAGAGCTGGTGACAGGCTGCAACAGGGAGAAAGAAAGAAGCACACTGTGCATATGGGAGGCAAGTGAATTGTGGGCGCCAGGGGGCAGCCTGTCCCATATTGTGTGGAGCTACGTACACACTGCATTCTTAGCAGGGCGTGGGAAAGCATCTCCTGGCTCCTATGACCATTTTTCACTTCACTGGATTAAGAAATACCTAGCACATTAGTCGAGCATGCCTCTGGGTGCGTATCTGGGTGGGCCATGGAGGCATGACCTTCGTCCCCAGCCCCTTCCTCCTGAGCACTGTTCCCCTGGTTGCCATGCTTCCTGGTTGCCATGAGGTGAGCAACTTTCCTCCACCAGGCCCTTCCACCCTGCTGCTTCTGCCTTGAAGTCAGCCAACCATGGACCGAACCCCCCACCTCACAAACCATGAGCCAGATTAAACCTCTCCTCCTTTAAATTGTAGGTGTCAAGTATTTTGCCCCAGTCATAGGAAAGCTGACTAATACAGTTCTCATCCAGTCAAACTTTGAATCTTGGCTCACAGGCTCCATTCTCTTATGTTCTTCTTCTTCTACTCTTGTTGCCTCTGTTTCATGATTTCAGTGTGTTCTGTACCCTGGCCACTCCTGCTGTGGTCCTCCGGTCAGCACCACTGTCATAGCCTGGGAAGCTGGTTAGAGAAGTGGCCTCCAGGGCTAGCCCCAGACCTGCTGAGTCAAAATTCATAGGGTTCCCTGATGATTCGAAGGCGCTATAGACTTTGAGAACAACTGCTGTATGTTGGCTCATGGCAAGTCCAGCCAGCTGGGACACCAAAGAGACATGCAGCCCTAAGAAAGCCCAAGGCATGTGGGACCTGGACAGTAAGGCTGCTGCCAATCAGAGTGGACCCTGCTCTGCACATGCCACAGGCTAGGTGCTGTCTGTGGAGATTGCTACCTGGGGGCATATCACCCATAATCTGGCACTGGGAGGGCACAAGGGTTTGTCTCCTGAGCAAGCATGGCTGGTGGGCATCAGTGGGCTTGGCCAGGCTGAGGCACATCTGGGAGGGAGAGTCTAGACTGCAGGAAATGGTACTGTGATCAATTAGAGACGACCGTGGCGCCTGACAGGGGAGTGGCACCTCATATGTGACTTGTTCTCCTTGGCCAGAATGTGCAGAATTACTTTGTACCATTTAAAAGCTTTACTCCCTTCCTCCTGCTGGAAACCTTTCCAAGAAGATGTCACCGCTCATAAGCCCTTGGCCACCCATGCCAGCCACCACCAAGCGGTGCTGGATTGGTATGGATGGGTCTGATGTGGGCCCATGGCATGTGGCCAGGACCTGGCCTGAAGCACCCCCATGGCCACTCTGGCTGGTCAGGAGCCAAAGGATCTTCCAGAGCAGCTGCACAGAGTCCCCTCCAGCCTGCTTGTCCCCACAGCTCTGCCCTCTGTGGCCCATGCTTACCCAGCTGTGGAGCAGGTGCCCATGTCTTTCATAAGCCTGGTTCAAGTTCCCTTCTTACAAGCGAAGAAGCTGTAGTTCTTGATTCTGGGGATGCTACACAATTCCCTTATCCTCAGACTCCTTCCCCCACCCCCAGCCCCCGTGGAATATCCCTAGCCTCTCAGAAAGAGCAGCTACTTGGCTTTCAGGACCCCTTAGTTCAGCCCTTCTCACCTGACCCCAGGCTGGCCAAGGGATGCTGTTCCCATTTTACAGGTGAGTAAACTGAGGCTAAGTGGTACCAGGAGCTGCAGCTCATACAGGCAAGCTGAGGCAGCACGGGTTTGGACTGATGAGGTTCCACAGGGCTCCCTGGGCACAACCAGCAGCCAGGCGGGTGGTGTGGGCACCACAGATCCTCCCCAGAGCCCTAGTAAGAAGCATACTGGCCCTGGGCGCCCCCACAGAAGCTCTTTTGGATGCAAACCTGATGATCTCAGCACATTTTTTCCAAACACACCCTTCCTCCTCTCCCAGCATCTCGGTGTCTTTGGACCATTTCCCTGAGGAGAGGCCCAGGCAGGGTGAGGGCCTTCCCTGGGGCTGCTCCACCTTCCCCACCCCTCCCCAGCCACTGTCCTGGCCTGTGAGGCTGGGACATTTCACAGAGAAACCACAAAGAACTGAGCTGTTGAAGAGAACATCAGCCCGGGTTTCCATGATAACAGCCCCTGGAGCCAGCCTCCCGGCAGGCAGCTCAAAGCGTGGGGCTGGGACCAACTGTCCCTGGCTGGGCGGGGAACACCAGTCCACTCTGGCTCCTGGGAGTCCAGGCTGGGATCCGAGGTCCTCTGTGATGCAGGGGTGGCTATAGGGAAAGGAGGGGAAGGCTGGGAGGATGAAGTCAGAAATCTACAGCAGACCCCTCACCCTCAAAGCATCACACACCTGTCAGCCACAACAGTGTCACCATCCATTCCTGCCTCAGCCTCACCTCCCCAAAGGCAAGTCCACCAGGTCCCCACTGGGCAGGTGAGGGACACGCCCGAGGGAAGCAGTGGCCAGCCCCGGACACAGTCACACCTGGTTCCATCCTTCAGCCCATGGCTAACTCTGCCTGTCTCAATCCCCCACCCTGAGGACCCTGTTCTTCTTATCTGTTTTGTTTATGAGAAAAGTGAGGCACAGAGAGAGAAGGAGTTGCTCAGAGACACAGCTCCTAAGCAGTGGGCGCCAGGCGGGAGCCAGGCTGACGTATAACCCGAGCCAAAGATGCCCTAAGGGTGGCCCTGGAGATGCTGCTGTGAGCCCCTTGCCATGCTCCGGAGCTCCTCAGCTCCCGTGATGCCCAGGGCTGTCTGAGTGCCAGTGGGTCTTGTCTGGACAGAGCAGAACTTTGGGCTGCAGCCTCACAGAGACCCTAGAGCAGGCCCTGGGAGGCCCAGGGACAGTGTCCTATGCCCATGGGCTGGGCCCTGTACCAGGCACCTCACCCTGGCACATGCAGGGAAACAGCAGTGAGCGCTGACTTCTGGGGCCCCACCGTCAGGTGGAGGGGAGCGGTGTGGAGAGCAGCAGCCCCAGAATCCTCCAGGTGACTCTGAGAGTCTATGGTTGGCTGCAAGATGCAGTCGGTGAGGTTCCTGAGGGAAGGAGGCTAGGGAATCGAGCAGCATGGAGTCCAAAGTGCCCTGAGACTGACACCAAGGAGCCTGGCTCACAGAGTGTGGGCAGAGAAATGTGGAGAAGTCACCAAGTAGTGGGGGAGGCCAGAGCCTGCACAATCCTCCAAAGAGGTGAGAGCCAGAAACTCTGCCAAGGACAGCCAGAAGAAAGGAGACTGTGTCTTTTATTTGGCACATTGTGTCCCTGCTTTGTCACAAAAAGAGGATTTGAAGTGGCTACAAGCATATACAAAATACAATATGATTTTTAGTCGGGAAAGAAGCATAAGATGAAATGGAGGTCCAAATGCATGCCATAATGTCTTCTATGCTTATCGTTGGTTGTCATGGCAAATTCAATTCTGAGTTCCCTGGAAGCCAATGCAAAAAAAGAAAACACACCCTTCCATTCAATTTACAGAGAGCACAGGATAAAATGAACAAGCTACTGGGAGCTGCTGGGCTACAGCTACTTCTGAAAAAGAAGAGGAATTTCTTATGACATGTCACAAATGCAACAGTGCCTCCAAACTGCCTTCTCTTGCAGCATTCTTGGGGACAGGACTGTGGACTGGGCCCCTTGCCGGGGATAAACTCAGGCAGAGGGGCCTGTGGTTGTCTGGGGGCTGGTGTTGAGGAAGCCAGAGCCATTTCTTACTGGAGCCAAAGCAAACCTTGCAACCCCTTCATCCACACCCCTCGAAGATCAGATCAAAGGACAGAGCCGCCGTCTTGGAGCCTGGTGCTCCAACCTGACAGTGTGCTAGAACAAGCTTTGAGCTCCCCTGGGGCTCATGAGGGCTCCAGTCTAACCTAGGTGGTGCATAAGGGGTGATTTCCATGAAGCAGCGTGGGGGAAGCCTGGCCCCAGGGAGCTGGGGCACCTGTCACCCTGCAGAGTCCAGGACTTACAGTCTGGTGAGTTCCAGCAGCAGGGAATCCAGGAGCTCCTTGGGGGAGCCCAGGTCACTGGTGATAGAGGGGAGGGAGATTCCCCTGGCAAGCCATAGGCGAAGGGAGACCCTATGTTGCATTTGGGTGGGGGTCACTGAAAGCCCTGAGCATGCTCAAAAACTAATTTGGGCTCTGCTTCCAAGCCCGGCCACATGGTGACCCGAGCCCCTGCTTTTACTTCTCAGATAAACTCCCTGCAGGTTCTCGAACTGTCCAACATTTATTTCACAGTGTGTTCATCAGTGAGACACTGTAGTTCTCCATGGCCACAGTGGCTGAGAAACCACGGTGCCCAGAGTGAAGCCAGTGATGCCCAGCACCCCTTCCCAGCCACACATGCTGGCTTCGCCACACTCTCTGGCCACGACACCCTGATTGCAAGATCTACCGTTTTCAGGAACTGCTGTCAAGGAACTGCTCTCCGGCACAATGGCTGAGAAACACTGCTGTCATGATATCAGCCAACCCTGATGATTTTCAAAAACTGCTATAGAACTCTCAGGCCAGGGACAAATGGAACATTAAGCTCTGACCAGGGTGACTTCCACAGAGAGCAGCTGAGATATAAACCCGTGGGTGTCCCACCACACTTGGCAGTGCTGAGTTAGTTACCTGTTCAAAGGAGCAGGCTAAAAACAACTCTTCGATTTTGGAGCCATTGGATCTACGCCATTCCTTCTGACCATTGTTCAATACCAGGGCCAACCATCTTTGCAAGGAGATTTTCTGCTGGTAGTAAGACAATCACATCATTTGAAGTGTTAATATTAAAAAAAACTCTGAAAAGTGAATGTTGAAAAAATACTATAAATGCACAGAAAACACAAGGGTCATGAAAAAAACAATTAAAAGGACAAGATATACAGGCAGCTGACAGATGGGCTGGGTTTGCTGCAGCAACAAATATCCCAGAGCTCACATGGTTTAAAACTACAAAGTTGGGGTCTGGGGATTTAGCTCAGTGGTGCTGCCACCTGCCTTGCAAGCACAAGGTCCTGAGTTCAATCCCTGATACCAAAAAAAAAAAAAAACTACAAAGTTTGCATCTTGCTCATATTCCACATCACGGGCTCAGTAGGAATTTCTACTCATTAGGCAAGAGCTAAGGATTTTGGAGGCTCTAAGATTGCTGGGGAACAGAGGGGAGCACAAGGGGCAACCATACCCTGGCTCCTTGGCTTCACAGAGGTGAGGCTGAACTTTACTTCCTGTGAGATAACAGGAAATAAGGCTGAGGGTCACCTTGGCACCAGTCCTGATGTGCTTGAGAGGTGGTAGCAGAGCCACGTGACATTGCAGAGTGTGGAACCCAAGTTCCAAGTCAAAGGCACCCCCTTACCCAACTCTGCACTCTAAACGGCTCTGAATCCCAGGATTTCCTTGGCTTTTATTTGGCACCAACTTAACCTGACCTGACCTGTCCTGGAATTGGCAGTGGCAGGACTGGCATCCCTGTGTCTCTCTCCTTTGGGAGAATGCTCGTGGGTTTTGTGCTGCTGCGGCCCTGTGGGGGAGGGGCAATCCCATGTGTTGCTTGCACGTAGTGACCTTTCTAAAACCCAAAACCTCTACCCTTCGTGGTCTTGGGCCCTTCTGGGGAGACCTTGCCATCAGTCAAGGGTCAGGTGCCCCAGTTCTAGGTCTGACCTGCCTCTCCCTGTTGTTGTGTCTGTCCCCAAGGAGGGCCAGGCTGCAGTCTCCCCAGTGGAGAACAGGCCAGTGGAAGGCAGGTAAATGAGAAGCCAGAGGAAGCAAGCGGTGAGGAGCCACTTCTGGAGCAGATGGCCCTTGAGGAAGTCCAGTCTCACTAGCTGTGGGAAGTGGGTTTGGGTCCAGAAGGCTGGGTCCTTGCCCTGCCTGGTGCCACCATCACCTGGTGTGACCCTCAGCAGATCTCTGCCCCTCTCTGGGATTCTTTTTTGCTTTGTAAAGCATTCTTAGAACCAGGGGGAAGACCAGCAGGCCCTGGGGGTCTGTCTAACCACCTTGGAAGCACTGAGCCAGACACTTGGCATTTTCCTGACCTCCAGGTCTCAAGGTGGGCTCTGAGCACCCCACTGTCATCACTGGGGTGATCAGCCCCTGGTGTTCTTAGTGGCCCAAGATGTCCTGCTTTTGGGAGCTGAGACCAGACAACCTTCCCATAGATGGGGCTTGAGGAAGCCACGGAAAGGTCAAGCAGGCCTGAGGCTGGGTGCCCCGGGACTCTAGACAGCCTCAGAGCAGGCCTTGGGCAGCCAGGGCCTGGTGCTCTGCTCCTGCTCTGAGCCAGCCCTCTGAACCCCTAGGCAAAGAGGGGAACCATGGGCTTCTGGAGATTTATAATGGGAAGCCAGGCTCTGCCAGGACATTGTTCTCCCTGACAGTAAAGAAAGAGGCCCTAAACCTCCTCTCATCCCAAGCCTTGATGAAGCCCTGGTGCCCAGCCTCACCGATGCCCTCCATGGCCACAGAGTGCTCCACCATCACCTGCTAATTTGTCTCAAAAACCTTCAGCCATGCACCAGGCCAGCGCCGTATCCTGAGTGAGGTCTTCCTCATTGTCCTCACTGCCAAGGAAGAGGCACCCTGTCTGTCGGAGTCATGTGGCTTGTGTGCTTTTCAGGAGCCCGATCCCCTCCCACAGCCAGGATCAAGCTCCCATGCCCACCCCTCACTTTCTCAGGCCCCTCTGCTGGGGATGACAGGCAGCTGGCGACAGCCTCCATGCCACCTGGCCCTCAGGACAAGGGGGACTGGGCCAGGCAGGGCTGGAGGCTGCCAGTCCCTCCTAATGGGACAGGGTGGGCAGAGGGGAGACAGAAGTCTGGCTTTGGGGAGCTGGTGGGGAACAAGATGACTCTCAGGAGCCAGGAGGAAGCAGATGGGGCCTAAGCCCACTGTGGTCCTGGGGCGGCCTGGCCCCTACTGAGCCCAGCCTTGCTCCCGCCAGAATGGGTTGCAGAGCACTTTAAAGGAGCCGTCTCCACCACACCTCTGAGTGCACATTGTCACACCAAATTCGGCAGCTCCATCCTGCCCTTCATTCCCCCTCACACCTTCATTCCGATGCTTTACGGAGAAGGACCGTGTGCTGTTTGCTGCCTGTGCCTTGCGGGGAATAAAGACAACCAGCTTCGTAAACTGTGGGGCCCAGGTCAATGTGAAAATGGGGAGCCACATGCACAGATGGAGGGATCCCCACCAGGGACAGCATGGCCAGGAGCCAAACAAGGAGCCCCTTCTAAGGGGCTAACCCTGAGTGACCACCTGACCACTGCCAGGGATACTGACTCTGCTTTCGGCACATCTCTCTCTGTGTCCTGGCACCCACTGAGTGGGGAGGTAGCAGACATGGGGGTGAATCTGGCCTACCACCCCATGACTCACTTGATGCCTTGGGGAAATGGGTGTTCAACCAGATTACCTCCCCACACCTACTTGCATTATCTGCTCTCCAAACCCCAAGGACTCTCATACTTCTCACACTTCAGTCACTCTCCAGGGCTGCGGAGCTGCCAAGGGCTCCCAGTGACCAGGGCTTTGGATGACAAGCAGCTCATGATGTCTGCATCCAGGCAACAAAGGGCCTGTGTTCAGTCGCTCTCTTTCCCACTTGTCTCCAGGCCTGGCTCTGTCCCCATCCCAAAGCTCAGCTCCAGTGCCCCCCATCATCTTCTCCTGACCATGCCAGCCTGCAGAGCAGAGATGGGTGCATCACAGGGGACCCTGCCCCCCAGGCAGGGCTGCAAACCCCTGCCTCACAGTGTCATCCACCCACTCCCTGGGAGCCTCAGATGGCATGGCAGGGACTTGCGGTCCAGTGCCAGAGATAGACAAGGGTTGAGCACCATCTTCCTTGCTCTGACCAGGGGAGCCCACAGAAATGCAAAAGCCACTTCAGGAAAAGTGAAGCCAGGACCGCAGCCCTTGGCCAGCCACCTCGCCCCTGCACCTGCTGTTCCCCTGTGCTGTGCCAACTATGTATTTCTAGTGGCTTCCAGCCCCACTAGATTGGAAGAGCTCAGAAGGCAGGTGAGGGAGGCGCACTTCCTCTGTGTCCCAGCATCAGACAGGAAATAGGGTGCAGGCTGACCCACCACCCCACACAGGCACTCAGAGAATACTCACTCCATTGACCTGGATGAGCCCAGGTTAGTCAAATTGAATGAACTGAATTGAATTGAAATGAACTAAATTAAGTCGAATAAATAACTCTGGGCTCTCTCACTTAGTCACTGCACAGCCTTATCGCCAAGAATGTCTTTGGGATGGGAACCAATTTTACTAGGTCTTGGCCTGCCTGGGCAAGCAAAAGACTATGACACACTGGCCAGGCTCGGGGTGTGTAGCTGATGGGGCCAGTGATATTTTAAAGATTACCTTTCTTCTCTGTCTGAAAACTCCAGGATGGGCACTGTCTACTCATCCTCTTCATCTGTTTATTCCTTAGATTGGGGAGCAGGTCAGAGGTGGGTATCTGGGGGCACTGCTTGAGTAACTCAGAGAGAAACTTGGGAAACTCTGCTGGACCCAAGGGTGACAGGTGGATTGAATACACTTGCTGATGCTGTAGTCAGGGCTTTATCTCATCATAGAAACCAAGAGCACAGATTGGCCTAAAAGGAAGGCAGTGAAGGAGAGGTGAACAGGCATATGCTGAAGGTGAAGGGCATCCCAGGATCATATAAGAACCTCTGCAGGGTCCAGGGAGGCCTCTTGGATGAGGAGATTTGAGGGCAGGGAGGGTGACAGGATATGGCTGGCTGGATACTAAGGGAAGCAAGGCTGGAGGAGACTGGAGCTGCTGAAGGGCAGAAGACCTGCAGCCAAGGTGCCCAAGGATGTCCAAGATTGAAGGGTGGCACATGGAGTGGGCCACAAGGCCCTTCCTTATTCTCTGAGAGTGGACTCTTTGTGTTGTGCTCACACAGAGAAGGCCAGAGAGAGCCAGCTCTGGGGGTCTCTCCTTTAAAGGGGACTAATCCTATCTTGGGGCCCCACCATCAAGAGCTAACCACTTCCCAGAGGCCCCACTTCCAATGCCATCACGTTGCGGGGGGGGGGGGGGTTATGAACTTGGAGGACATAAACAGCCAGTCCGCAGCAAATACTTAGGCTCAAATCCTTGCCTCAGGCTCTGCTTCTGGGAAAATCCAACTAAACAGCAGCCGCAGGCAGGGAGGCCCGGAGAGCTTGGTGAGCACCTGCAATGAGAACATTCTGAAGGGCTCTGGAGCAGCTCCCTGATGTGTCTCTCCAGCCTGCCACTCGCCAGCCCTGTGACCTCAGATGGGCTCCTGTCCCAGCATGTGAGGACCTTGGCCCTGCTGTTGACGAGGTGCCTGGCACCTGAGCAGTGCCCAGAAGGCTTGTTAGGGCACCACAGCTCCTTCCTGCAAATAGGCACCACAGGGATTTCAGGCAAGGGCCAGCTGAATGCTTCCACTCCTGCCTTCACTGAGGAGGTGAGGGTGGCTGGGCCCTGGCTGGCAGAACGAGTGCCCAGAGCCAGCTCTTTGGCTCCGCTGGCCCCTCCTGGGAGGCCAGGCTGTGCCAGAATCCCCACCCAGCCACAGGCACTGGCAGCCAACAGACGCTTACGGGTGGGAGGCGGAAAACACATGTCCAGGGGAGTGGCCTTCACCTCACTCCCAGCCCAAGCTAACCACTACCCTGCTCCTCCTGACCCTGGCGAGACCTCCTCTTCGCTCCGAGCTCCCCCCCCCACGACTGCTACCTCCCCTCTGCCCTCCCCAGCCCACCAGGGTTGCTGCTGTGACAAAGCCTATCTCTGACATGGACGCTGTGCCCAGGCGGTGGCGGAGGTGTCAGGTTGGATCACTGGAATCTTGAGTGATGATAAGCCCTGCCCCTCTAAATTAGGCCAGACCCCCAGAAACCCTGCTGATTACTCCCTGTACGCCGCAGACAAAGGCACCAAAAGGGGTCACTCGAGGGTCACTAACATGGATGGGGCCCATTGTTCCCTCAAATTAGGCCACCGGGAGCGCTGCTTGGGGAAGCTCCTCACAGCCAGCAGCATGTCAGGGGGTCCTGAGGTCCCACCAGGCGAGGCTGTGGGGCTGAGGAGGAGGCCAGACCACTCTCCAGCTCAAGGCACAGAAGGTACAGGGGCAGACCGGGCCCCAAAACATCCCTGTCTGAAGAACATTCTAGAAAATGAGTACATCCCTCCCTCTGAATGGCTGTGGGAGCCAAGTGAGAATGCGTGGCTCACGTGGAAGGTTCTGTTCTTGGCTCTTTACAAAGCATTGCAGATTCCTGATGCCTTCCAGCCCACCTGAACCCCCAGGATATGGGCAGAGCAAGAATTTACATAGGGGAAACTGAGGCTCTGGAGGGCTCAGAAACACCCAAGCAGCTATCTAGGTGGTCCATGAGCCTTCTCCCCTGGTCGCTGTGAGACCTCTGCCCAAGTCACAGCTGTGTCCCACAAACACATGATGGTGAGGGGCCGTCGTGGGATGGACATGTGTGGGCCTTTCTATTCAGCATAGCATCATCCTCTGTCATCAAGGTAGACTCCTTGTCCGTTGGCCCAGGGCTTTTCTGGTTTTGGACTCTTGTTTGTGTAGTCACTGCACTTTATGGTTTACCCTGCATCCTTTGTCTATCATTTCCTGTGAGCTTTACCAAAGCTTGTGTTTTTTCAGATTAAGTTCAATAACTTGCCTTAGATCACACACATATCAAAAACACATGGAGCCCAGAATGCAGGGTTTTCTGACCGACCCCCCTCCTTCCCTGCATGGTATCATCTCTATCCTGGGGGCGAGGAGGCTCAGGCAACCCCAGATCCTCACAGGTTGTCACAGTTGGGTGCCTCTCCTCTGAAGAGGTAGGGCCACCGTATCCAAGACCCAGCATTCGGAGAGGGACGTGCTGACTGTATTTTGTGTTACCGTTGTGACATACCCAAGGCAGGATAACTTATAAAGAAAAGAGGTTTATTTAGCACATAGTTTGGGAGGCTACAAGTCTAAACAGCATAGTGCAGGCCTAGAAAGTGTCCCCATGGAATTACTCCCCGTGTAAAATGGCAAAGGCCAGAGAGAATGTTGGAGGAAAGGAAACAGGAAGCCAGCGGGAAAGGGGGGTCCACATCCCTCTCCGCAGCATACCCCAAATGACCTGATCACTTCCTACTAGCCCCCACCTCTTACGGTACCACCTCTCAACACTGCCACCCTGGGGCCCAGCTTCCAGGCCAACCACAGAACTGACCTCATGCACACCTGTGTGTCCATGGCCCGCACCCACCTGCCTGGCTCGGGAGTCGCAAACACTGGTGCTGAACTCCCCAGCACCCTGTAGGGTAAAACCACACCCAGCCAGGGACAGAGAGAAGACTGGACTCCGCTGGCCAACCAGAGCTCCAAGGGAGACAGTGGGCAGCTCCATCATTGGTGGGATACCATGCTAAATGCAAAAGTGGGACCCTTGTTCCAAAATGGTCACAGCAGATCCCAGCACTCTGGGAGACTGAGGCTGGAGAATCAAAAGTTCAAGCCCAGCCTGAGCCACCCAGCCACTTAGTGAGACGCTGTCTCAAGATAAAAGATAAAAATTTAAAATGGGCTGGAGATGTAATTCAGAGTGAAAGCCCTGGGTTGAAGTCCCATTACAGCAAAATGACCAGAGCAGTAACCAAAGCAGGGCCTTCTGGGTGCAGCCCGTGCCCCTGTGGAGGGGAAGGTAAGAAATGACAGGTGGCAGTTGGCTTGGTGCTAGACAGGTCCTGCTCATGGGCTCCATCCTTTCCTGGGACGTTCACTCCAGGTGGAGGGTGATGGCAAACAGCAAACACCAAGGCTGCCTGTTTGGGCTCCCTGAGCCACAGGAGGGTGTCACTGGGGATGCCACCGCGGATAGGTGACTGGGTAGCTGAAGCTCCATGAATACCGACAGCTGTCTGTGGGATGGGCAGCTGGAAGAAGGGCAGCCCCTGTCTGGCTTGGGTCCTCCCTGCTGATTCCTCTCACAGCCAAGGGGTATGGGGCCCAGGCCTCCGGGTGCTGCTCTCAGGGCCACTCTGAGCTGCGTCCAGGGCCTTTGGGTGCCTCAGCAGTCACCTCCTGCCCACCTCTGACTTCTCTCTCACTCTCTAGCCTTGAGCTGGGTGGAAAGCTCTTAACATTCAAAAGAAAAAGCTGGTTGCAGAGGCAGGTTCCTGTAATTCCAGCATTCTGGGAAGCTGAGACCAGAGGATCGAAGCTTTTAATTCAGCCTAGGCAAGTTAGCTACTTAGCAAGACCCTGTCTCACAATATTTTTTAAATGAAAATATATCTGAGGATGTCTCAGTGTAAAGACCCTGGGTTCCCCAGAACCAAAAAATAAATAAAGAGGGGGAAAAAAAGATTTTTTTCCTGTACAAACCCAGGAAGTTTATGGAACAATACAGTGATAGGATTTTTTTTTTTTAAAGAAGAACCAGGAGAGAACGTGTATGAAAAGAATAGCAAACACCCAGGATAAGAAGAGCTGGCCGAAACTCAACTGCGATTGTCTTGGGGAGGGGAGGATGGCCGAGGACGCCCATTAGTACGCTTCTGCGTTTGCTGATGGCTTTGCAATGAACACATGATCTTCTTATCCAGAAATATGCCCTGTCATGCACACTGGGGACAAGAGGGGCTGCTGGAGGTGACTGGAAGGCAGGAGGCAGAGGAGCTGGTCCAGTGTGGCCACAGCACAACTCCTCCCCGCCTGGCTGCCCCAGAGCAGTCATGGCCTCTGTGCCACCTGTGCCCATGGTGGGCCCCCGAGCTGGCCGCCTTCCTGCCCATCTTGGCAGATGCATGGCTTCCTAGCTTGTGGCTGCTTAGAAGCCATCGTTTCAGGGGAGGCTTTGCAGGTCCCTTGGCTTGGGGATCCCACCCTAGAAGTCCCCTTGCTGTCCCCTCCTGCCTCTCCCCCTGTGCCAGAGCCCCAGGCGTGGCCAGCTCAGCTCTGGGCAAGGGCTCGCTGACCCCTCCCTGACTGTCCTGTCCCCCCATAACCACTCACTGAACTCCTCAGCCCCCGTGAGACAGGGCAGGGGACAAGGCCTTGCTTGGCAGCCAGCACAGCCTGGATGGACCAACATCTTTGCCCCACAGCAGGCACAGGACCGAGAGTCTGCCCTGGCTGCCTTCGCAATGCTCTCTCCAGGGGCAGCAAGGGATGGAGGTGACAGTGGGCCTGGGCCACACACAACGAGCCCAGGCTGGAGCCAGAAGCCGGTTCCCACCCACCGTGGCTCTGGCCCTTCTGCAGGCCTGACCCCGAGTGTGTCCCAGGACCCCAGCAGCTTCCCAGGGAGAGTTCCCAGGAGTCTTCAGCGGCCTGGAGAGTGGCCCAGGCCCCCGGGATGCAGATGCGGCCCTCATGGGCACCCAAGGCTCCAGCCGAGTCAGTCGTCACTCCCTTGGTATGCTGGAAAGGGTTCTTAGGTCAGGATTTCGGGGCTCCTCTTGGACCCTTTGTTTCCTCTTCTCTGAATCTCCAAATCCTGGGAGCATGGAAATCCTCTGAGAGCATCCCTTGACCTGACACTCCTACCCCAGCACTGATGGGGGCCAAGCTTGCACTCCTAAACCCACCAGGTCGAGAGCAGAGTCATCAAGCGATGCAACCCCAACCGGGCAGAAGCCAGGCAGGCTGGGGCTCGGCCTCCAGACCAGGTCCCCCTGCTGATGATGGGAGCTACAGGCCCAGAAAAGGGTCGGAATGGGCCCCAGGCCCAGCACTGAGGCAGACAGGCTGGGTGGGAGAGCAAACTGCTAACTGCCATGGAGACTGGGCCCTCCCAGGCCCCAGCATCTGCTTCTCGTCCACTGCTGGAAGGGTTTTGCTGTCTGGGATTTCTTGTGATGGATGGACGGATGGATGAATGAATGAATGAATGAACCAAGCAATATATTAGAATGGTCTGACCTGTTGTCCCCATGGAAGTCTGAGCTGTCACTGACTTCCAACGACTCCCCTGCCCCCTGAGAATCTGTACTAGAAAGATTTTCACAAAGGTCTCCTCACCCTGGAAGAGATTTCAGGATCTTAATGGGGTGTAGGAGTATTTCTGTCAATAGAAAAGGCCCAGCGATGTCTACAATGTGAAGGACCTTTCGGCTACTTCTAGGCTAGCCAGGCCTGTGTGACACTGGCACTCAGTGCTAGAGCAGCTCCTGGAGGCCAGGATCAGAGTGCCTGGGCTCCAAGGGCTCTCAGTCTGTGCTTGGCATTTCCTGCTGATTCAAGCCCAGTACTCAGGACCACCTGCAGGCCATCGCTTCCAACAAGCCACCCACAACACAGAAGGCATCACAGGCTCCTTGCTCTGAGTACAGAGAATCTTGTAATGCGTGTTATTGACAATTATTTGCTGACCAGCAACTCCTTGGGGAAGAGGTTGAGGGCGAGTGTCTGGGATCAGCCCGGGGAACTGAGTGGGGCCCTGCAGAGGCAGGTCTTCTGAGAGCCAAGCTGACCTTACACCTCAGACAATTCGGGGCCCAGAGTACAGATGAGGCAACAGAGTCAGAGAGATGGAGGGCCTCTCCCAAGGGCACACAGCATGCCATGGAGCTGGAAGTTGGCCAGATCCTGCAGGTTCTAGTTCTCCCTGCCCTCTCTGTCAAGGTGAGCAGATGGCAGGATGAGTGGAAAGGTGGCTCCAGTCCATGGTCTTGCAGTCAGGGCTGGTGATAGCACCAACTCCACAAATGTTTATGCCGAATGCCAGAAGAGCTAGGGGAGGCTTCACCCCTCATCTCTGGTCCCAGAGCAGGAACAGTGATGTTGATGCTGGGGATGAGATGGGACCCTCAGGAGGCCTCTGCTGCTGTTGTACCTGCTGCAGAGGTACGCCTGCTCCCCAGGCAAATGTGGGGACAGGGCCAGCCTGCATGCACCTCTGCCTTGGCATCTGAGGGTGACTGACTGGTGCCTGCATCCCAGCCCATGATGCTGACCCCTCTGCCTGCCAGAGCCAGTATTTGAGGTTGGGAGGCAAACAGGCTTCTGTGAGGAGGCCACCGGCTCTGCAGCCACTCTGCCTCCTGGAGCCCGTGCGCTTGGGCGTGGCATTCAGCCAGCACTTTCCCGGACCAGCCTGGGGGAAGGGACAGGGAGCCCCTTCTTCATTCTCCATCCTCAGCTGCACCTGAGTCTCTCACTGAGGGCCCCTGTTCCTCCTACATCCGAGTGCTGCTGTCTGAAGTCCTTCTCTTCTGGGCCCCTCCTTAGCCACAGGCAGGACTGCCCTGGTCTTCCCACGTGACAGATCAGGAAATTCAGGCCTAGAAGGATGCAGGGCTTCATCTAGAGTAATGCAACCCTGGACCTCCCAGGCACACAGTGACCACTGGGTCACCTTGGCCTGCTGCTGGGACCTGAGGTCTCCTGTGACCAGCACCCCTGGTGACTTAGCTGAGGGCACAGATAATGACAGGTGGGGATGCCTAGGGGAGCACGGAGCTCAGCTCAGCCATGTCTGGACAACTCTGAGCATCGGTCTGTACTCGGAGCCCATGTGCACCTCCTTCAGGTGCTGGTGGAGTGTGACCCGAGCTCCTGGAGCCTTCTGGTGGCCCAGAGAGCTGCACCTCTGCTGAGGGGACTCCTGGCTGAGGAGCACTCAGTCTGGCAGCTCTAGCAGGGACCCAGAGGAGTGTCTGCCTTTGCCCTGGCCATCCTGGGAAGGCTTCCTGAGGGAGGACCGTGTGCCCAGAGACCAAGGTACAGAAAGAGGGGACAGCCTGTGGACACTGGGTAGGGCCGTTCCCAGAGCTGAAGGTCAGAGCCAGGAAAGACCCGGCCCATCCACAGAGCTCTACAGCTTCAGGCATGGAAGGCAGGCTTGGGCTCCAGGGAAGGGCTCCTAACTTCCAGCCAGGCCCGTGGCCCTGCCCCACTGTCCTGAAGCTGGGAGCCGGGCAGGCAGGAAAATGTGGATGTCAGCACCGAGCAGCCACATTCCTGAGGTCGCCTTCTGGCCTCAAGCTGCCCTGTCTCCTCCTCTGGGTTAACCCGAAAAGCCTAAAGCCACGCTGGGGGTCCCAGCCCTTTCCTGGCCACGGCCCCTGGACTGCTGAGCTTTCATCATGGGGACCCTGCTGCCACCACTGCCCTGCCCAAGCTTTCAAGTGAGTTCCCAGGGGCCCAGGCAGCCACCACCTTGTGAAGGCTGGTATTTAGGGGGCGTCCCTTAAATGAAAACAGGGCAGGAATGCTGGAGGCCAGTGAGTCCCCAAGGCTTGGGTGGGGTGCTTGGAGCTGGCAGGGGAGGAAAGGGGGAAGGAGAGGAGGCAGAAGATGAGAGGAGGAAGGGACCAAGGAGCCCCTGCGAGACAGCTGGGGTGGGATGGGGGTAGGAGAGGGAGTCCAGAGCAGGCATAGGCCCCGCGGGTATCAGAAAGTACTGAGGCAACCGTCTGTGTGTGGAAGCGAGCATCCCCGCTGGGTCCCATTCTGTCCTCCATGAGAAGGCCCCATGCAGGGCACAGTCAGCACCGGACTGATGGGGTACTGGGCTCAGCCCCAGCCTCATCTTCAGAAGGGCCACATGGTGGCCATGTGTGGCCCTCTTCTTTGGGTTCCTATGCCCTCAGTCACTGGAGCAGGCCTCCTGTGGCTGACTTCTTATGAGGTGTGGGATTCCTAGCAGGCCCCAAGGGACCCACGTAGCCCACAAAGAGTGAGAGGGGCACCACTCAGGTGCAAAGGGGATCTTGTCATAGGTCCCAGCCCCTGCCTGCAGAGGGAACCTGGCAGCAGCCGTGCCTCTGCATCCCTTGTCTTTCTGAGTCCCTCCAAGGGCCAAGATGAAGATTATCACTCTGCAGAGGGAAACTGAGGCACAGGTGTGAAGGGATTTGCCCCAAGGCCCTTGGTCTTCCAGGCGGGACACCCCACTCAGGCAGGGGAGCCTCTCCTTGTCCCCTGAAAAGGTCTGCCTTTCTCCCCCTGGCTGGTCCCATACTAGGAGCTGGTGGAAGAGGCTCCTTCCTGTCTCACTGTTCTCATCGGTTCACCAGCATCACAACACATCACACTCACCTGTCCCCAGGCCACAGAAGGTTTCCCTGGGCACAACCACTCCAATACCCCGGACCTGATCACACCTGCTACTAGGGGGCATGGAGAGTACAAACCAAGACTCAGAGAGGTTTGCCAACTGTCCAAGCTGGCCACAACTCCCAGACTTGGCCCCTTGGGCTGCACAGGCGATGATGGGAAGCTGACCAGGGCCACCCCGACTCCCCCCCCCCCAGCAGCTCCTCTGAGCTCCTGAGCTGGGCATCATATCCACACCTCTCCAGGGGCAACAGGAGAGCACATAGAAGGGGCCTTTGTCCAGCACTGCAGAGGGCCCCAGAGACCCACAGTGCCGTCCACAGCATCACTTGAGCCCCGGCTGCGGGCAGAGGCAGTTGACGAACCGCCTGGTGGCCCCCACACAATGGCACCTTGTGCAGCCTGATGGGCGATCACCATGCTCGCCCATCAGGCTCTTTCACTGGGGACACATGGCTAACGGGCACAGATGCAGGGGCTGCCCATGGCAGGTCAGTCTCTAGACACTCAGGAATGCCACCCTCTCATCTGGAAACACAGTGCCTATTGAAGCCTAGGGAACCATGGACAGGGCAACGTGAGGTCCCCGGACACCACCAGAATCCCCAAGCTGGGAGGGTGGGGCCAGCCATGGGTGACAGGACATGGAGACGGAAGCTGAGGTTCAGAGTGACCTGGACCTTGGTCTTGGTGTCAGCACGGTAGGGACACAGGCTGCCCTGCCTCCCCTGCTGAGCTGGGGGAGAGCATGGGAATAGGGACAGGAAAGCTCGTGGGAGCTCTGGAGTGCAGAGAAGAGGAGGATGGACATGAGAAGCTGCTTAGAACTTCAGCCCCAGTGCAGCCTCCAAGTGCCTCAGCAGGGAGAGCTGGGCCCAGCTCTGTGATGCAGGCCTCCTGTTACTGACACGCTGTGACCCCAGGGACCTCTCTTCCCCTCTTGGAGCTGCTCACCCTGAAACCACAATGATGGAGTTTGAGACTCTCAGGCTCTTTCAGCCTCCCCGATGCTGCAGGTTGCTGCAGCCAGGCACCATGGACCCTTGAAATAGACAGGGACCCCAGTGATCCCCTCCCTGCCCTGGCAGCATGCAGGGACCCTGGCCCTGAGCACTGAGCAGCGGAAATAGACAGGGTAGCTTTCCCACAGGCCACTGGGCTATATTTTTAGCCCTGGAGCCCGAGGCTTGTTAAGAATAGCCTCGGGCAGTGGGAAAATGCTCCAGCCATAGTACCCCAGTCCCCTGCGCTGCTGGGTTGGCTGTGGGTGCCCTGAGGGGCCCAGAGGCGTCCATGCAGTGGCCATGCCAGAAGCCAAGGGTTGAGTCTCACTTGCAAAATCAAAAAGGCAAAATCAGACCCCTGGGGTTTCTGTGGCTGCTCCTCTAGGACCATGGTCTGGAGGGAAGGAGCGTCTTTTCCCTGGTGGGTGGGGGTTCCTGCCTGTCCTCAGCACCCAGCACACTCAAGGTGAAGAGGGTGCCCTAGGCCGGGGTGCCTGAGTGCTTAGGCATTGGTCCCCAGGGAACCTCCCCCCAGGGGTGGCGGTGTCATCCCAGGTAGCCCTGCCAGCGCCTGTTGAAGCAGGGGCCCTTCTACCCTGTACCCTGTGAGTGTGGGGTAATTCTGCCCAAGGCCACACTCTGCCCACTACAGGTCAGAAACAGGCCTGCACTTCTGACTGTGCAGCCCCCAGCCCCTCATCCTTGCCCAGTAGGGACTTGGTCCAGGGACAGCAGGAAGCTGCCCCACTCCTACCCCGAGCACATCTTGGGAAGGAGAGAAGCCTCCATCCCTAGTTCTCAGCCTCATCCACACAGATTCCCATTCACAGCCCTCTGAGGCAGCCAGGCCTGCCCAAACATGGGTCTTGGGATGCACACAGTCAAGAGTTGGTGTGCAGTGAAGACCAAGAACCCCCAAAGCCAATGACGCACCACAATTGGCAGGGGCAGACTTTCTTCCAGTTCCTCCTCTGCTATAAAACATTCCACGGCTCCCCAGTACCTAGCCTAGAGCAGCTAGAAAGATGGTCAATGAATCCTTGTTTCCTCCCAGCACAAAACTCATCTGGGAACATAGGGATATTGAAGCAGACAGTAGCAGAGAGCTCTGGAAAGCAGGTAAGGCTGGGCCTAAGACCAGCTTGGAAAGTCAGCCCTGTGGGCACTTGGAGCATAGCCAGAGGACAGTCCAGATGCCTCTGCCAGGCAGCTCAGGCCACTGCTATGGAGGCCCGACTCTGCCATTTCTTCAGGTGCACCTCGGGTGCAGTGGGATCCCCCTGGGGCCCCAGTTTTAGGATACAGCTTGGGCTCAGCCAGGGGAACCAAGACATTTGCCTCCCCCACCTTTCTGGACTGCTCTCAGGCAGGAGACTTTGCAGCCCTCCCTGAGGAGGGGTGAGGGGCCTCTCCCCACTAACCCAAGCTGGGCCCCCCTGGAATTCATTCATTTACCAACTCATTATGCAGCCAGCCCGCCATCCGCTAGTTTTCTGAGCATGTGCTATGCGCCAGCTGCCTGAGATGTGAGGACATCGAAGACCCCAGCCCTGACCTCCAGGAGCCCCCAGTTTAGGGGAAGAGACAAATGAGGAGCCTGGGAGGGGCCCCTGTCCTGGGGAGGGTCTCTCTACAAGAATAGGATTGCTGCTGGCCAGGCAAGATGGTCAATAGCTGGAGGGCTGAAGGCGGAGGGCTGAAGGCAGAGGTCTGGGACCCGTCACACTGCACCTGAGCAGACAGGCGCAGGTGGGAGGATGAAATGGAAGTTCGAGGGACACAGCAGAGGCTGGATCAGTGTGATCCTGCACTTTCCTCTGTCTCCCCACCTTGAACTTTGACTCCACAAGCCTGGGACCTATCCCAGCATCCACAAACCCAGACCAGCCCCATCAACTGCAGCTGAGCAAATGAATGGTACTGTGTTTGCTGCAAAAAGCTCTTCAACAGAGGAGCCAACGCAGGGCAGTTGTGGGTTGAGAGAGCAGAGAGGGGTTCTGACTTCCTGGTGAGCTAGCTGGGGTCTCCCCACTCAGCCCAGAGCCAACCATAGACCCGCACACCCGGGCCCCTGAGATGCAGCCAGCTCTGCATTCTGTTCTTCCTGCCTCCCTGCCTCTGCCCACTTCCGCTTGTGCCCTGACGCACACTCCACAGGTCTTTAAGGAGCACCCTGGAGCCAGGCACTGCGGTCAGCAGGCAGGCAGACAAAACCCGGCCTTCAACACCACATTGGTGGGGGAAGAGACAGGCAAAGAAGAAATAACTAAAAGGCGGGGTCTGTGGGAAGTGATGTGGAGGAAGCGGGCAGCGCAGGAAGCATCTGGAGCATGGGGGTGGCGATTCCAGGGGACACTGTGAAAGGATGGCCAGGACGAGGGGACAGCCCGGGGCAGGTGTATTAGTGGACAGCAAGAAGGCCCCGTGAGGCTGGAGCTTAGCAGCCAGGAGAATAGAGAGATGGTGTTGGACCTCATTAGCCACTGAAGCTGAAAACAAGAGGGAAGCCATTCCCTCTGGGGCCTCCAGAAGAAACCAGCCCTGCCACGCCTTACTGTGGTCCAGCAAGACTGGAGGTCGGAGGTCTGGCCTGCAGAACTCAGAGACTGAATGTGCGTTTTAGCTCACTTCGATGGTGGTATGGACCGTCACGCTCATGCTGTGGACTGAGAATGGAGACAGACGTGGAGGTGAAACCACCTGGGCTCCAAGCGATGTCACAGCCTCGGCAAGGCCCCCCAGATGTGAACCAGCACACAGCCAGTCAGCCCTCTCTCCCCTTGCACGCTGGATCCTGAAAAATGTCCCTCCTCACAGTGACGTTCACAGTGAAAGCTGTCTCACTTTCTTAGACTTGGTGATTTGTCCACTCATTCTGGTTCTAGGGCTGCATCAGAGCTGCCAGGTGTGCAAGTGTGTCCCAACTTTGTGCTCACACTATCTCCACAACCTTAGAATAAAAGAGATTTCAGCAAACAGCTGGAACCTGTAGAATCTGCCCCTCTTCCAAGGGTCTGAACTGGATGGAGACTAAGGAGCACTTGCCTGCCAGAGATGGCAGCTCTCATGGTCCTAGGCAGTGTGTGGCTTGCTCAGCTTCCCTTCAGTCTTTTTAAGTAACATATTACTTCTTAGAGCAGTTTGGGGTTCACTGCAAAATTGAGCATTCCCACACTCACCTTCCCGAACACAGGCACACAGTGCCCCACATCATTGACATCTTGGCATTGGTGAGAGTTGTTTTTTACAACTGATGAAAAATATTCATACATGATTATTAACTGATGGGATCTGCTCTTTCCTCTGTATAGTCTGCAAGGCTGGGCAACTGTATGATGTCCCGTATCCACCATCGCAGCATTACACAGGACAGGGAAGCCCAAAACACTCCCTGCCTCGGCTATTCCTTCCTCCCTCCCCCACAGCCCCTGTAACCACGGATCCTTTTCTGTCTCCCCATTTCCACCTTTTCCAGAATGTCATGGAAGTGGACTCACATGGCACATGCATTCCCAGACGGGTTTCTTATTCTTGCCAGTACACACTTCCATCTCTTCCATATTCCCCTGGTTCGACAGCTCAGCTCTTCTCCATGCTGAATATTGTCCCATTGTCCGGATGGGCCACAACCTGAAGGACATCGGGGTCATCCCCGAGGTTGGGCTATTATAAACAAAGCAAACATGCTGAAGACAGCCAAAACACTCTAGAAGACAAAGGGCATGCACAGAAGATGGGGTCAGGAACCTCAGGCACCTGGGGTAGCTTGAGGCCCAGGGTGGGGAGAGGACGCTGGTAGGCAAGCTGTCCAGTGGTGGAAGGACAAAGAAGCTCCGACCTTCAAGGAGGCTTTCTTGACATCCCAGCCTCCCCGATGAGGCCAGGGAAACCAGACAGCAATGCTGCCAGCAGCCTCTGCTCTGGGGTGAAGGCTGGAGACCTCCATGTCCCCCTGTACTTCTCTCGAAGAGAAACTTACCCCTTGCAGCCCCACCATACAGAGCACAGCTCTCTAGCCATGGTTGTCACCTGTGTGCGGTCATCTTGATAGCTTCCCAGTGGTAGGAAGTGGGGATCTTTCAGCCTGGTCCCCACTCTACACTGATCTAGAGCAGGTGCCCCTCGACCACTCACCAAGTCCATCGGCTTAGCCCTCTGGAGCCGCCACCCCCATCCTGGGCAGCCACATCCTCCCTGCAGGACCATCTCCATGACATTATCAGTGACATCTGGGTCACCCACACATCCAAACAGGAAGCACTGGGACAAGATCCTCCACCTTCCTTCCATTGTCATCACCCAATTGTTCTCTGTGTACGACGCCATCCGGCGGTTCACTGATGTTCCTCTCTGGCGTAGCCGGGCCTGACCCACCCCCACCAAGGAGGTGAGGGGCTAGGAGACCAGACTTTCTACAGAGCATGGTATTAGGCCACAGGGGAAGCCAGCCTTGCCATGGAAATGGCCCCTCCAACCTGCAGTGACAGAGGAAAAGCCCCAACAGAGTCAGAAGTCCTAGACTCCAGGGCCATGTGGAACCATGGTGACCCTGAACAGGCGGAGTCTGCTCCTAGCAAAACAGCCAGAAGCTCCCCAGGTCTGAGTATCAGTGAGAGCCGGGTGAGATGCAGCCCATAGATGTGACCGACCACAGCGATTCAGAGTCCTCTGGGACTCTGCCCCTGGGAAAGAGCCATGCAGACAGTAGCCCAGTCCCCAGCATTCCCATCTCCAACAGGAGACACAGAGGGCTGGAAGCTCCAGGGATTTGGAGGGAGACCCTGGCCACTTTTGTGAAGCTTCTCCAGTATTGCTGTGTCCATGTGGGATTTGCTGTGCCCCGGGGGTGCTAGAGGCATGTGCCAGGATGGGATGGCAGTAGGAGGAAAGTGACAACTGAGACCACCCAGCGCCCTCCCTAGAGCCCAGGCAGTGGAAGAAGCTGCCCTCAATATGCCCATTAGACTTGGTGCACATGCATGTACACACACACACACACACACACACACAAACACACACACACACGCTGCTCAGGAGCGCCTTTCCCATAAGTGTCCTTGTCCCCTGTGGGGCCAGCTGGACTCTGCATCTCTCCCACCTGCAGAGTGCTTTCTGCAAATCTGGTGACACAACTGGCCTCTTCCCCAGGGCCTCATGGGCATGGCTGGGAGGGAAGGTGAGCCCTGCTGATCCCAGGCCATACCTCCACTATGGAAACTGAGATAGAAAGGGTGGAGACTTGAGTCCCAGCTCCAGCACCTCTGTGTTCACCTCTTGGGCCTGCAAAGTGTGCAGAAGGACCCTTGTCCCGAGTACCTCCGGGCTCCGGGAAGAAGGGAGGAGGCAGTGCTGGATGGCAGAGACTCCTGGGATGAGCAGGCAGGAGCAGCAAGGATGACACTACTGTCATCAAGTGATGACACTGCAGGTGGTGAGCACACTTTGAGGAGGACAGGACGCCTGGCTCTCCCCACTCCCTAGGGCTCTGACCATAGGCAGTCAGCTGACACGAGGCTGGGCAGATATGCAGTTCCTGCCTGACCATGAGAGGCTGTGGGGAGACAGCAGCTGGCTGCTGCGTGAAGAAGATAGCCTTCACCAGAATCTTCCAGCTGCAAGTGACACAGCCAACTTAACTGGCTATAGCCAAAGGAGGGTTTGTGGAGATAGAGCAGCTTCAGGTATAGCTGATTCCAGGCACCCATCACCTGAACTTGGCATTTACCCCCTCCCCCACAGCTCTGTTTGCCTTGTCACTCCATGTCATTTGCAGGTAGATCCTTTCTCTCTGGTCCCAGTAATCAGAAGTCTCTTTCTCCCAAGAATCTGAACTCAAGTCTTGGCCTGACCCAGGCTCTTGCTTCCCTGGCTCGAGTCAGATGTTCACTCTGGATGGGGGGCAGATCCAGCCCCACTGAACTCTGACACTGAGAGTAAGTAGATGCAGCATGGCTGCCCCCAGAAAAATCAGCGAGCCATGGCCAGAGGCACTGGAACAGACACTGAGCAGGCCACATCATAGACGCCCACAGCTTCAGGCACATCCAAAGGGCCAATGATGCAACCTCTTGGAAAGAAGATGGAGGAGGACTCACTCGAGTCTGGCTTTGTCCATCTGTCCCTGAGTCTCTCTGCCAATGTGGGGTCATGGGACCCTCCTAAGCCACCCTGGGCTTGCTGCAAAATCTGTGCTAAACCCTGCTCCTAGAGGGGCCAGCCATCCTTCATCTCGAATTTCTTGGTTTGGGGATGGGACAGGCACAGTGCAGCGGATGAAACACCTCTGTTCCATGACGTTAGGCCTCAGCTGGGCCATAGGACCTTCTGTCTCAAGCCTTTTCACCCTGTCTTTCCTTAGGCTGGGCCTTGGCTGGACATGAACCAGGAGAGCAGCCTGCAGCCTCCTTGTGGCCTGGGTTCTCCCAGCACAGCTGTCTGGGGAGCAACTCAGGACCCAAGAGCAAGCCTCTTATGACCCAGCTTTGGGAGTCACATGGTGTCACTGTCACTGTTCTTTACTGGCCAAGGTGAGCACGAGCCCACCCAGATGCCGGCACAGAGGACACAGACCTCAGATTGCAGTGGCAGCCAGTCGTGCTTCAAACTTCCTCAGGCTCCCAGCAGGGGGGTGACTGCACCCCCAGGGACAGCAACAATGCTTGGTCATGTTCTGCATGGTCATGAGGGGGTGGGAGAAGTTGCTAGTGGCACCTAGGGGTAAAGTCAGGGAGCTGCTAAGCACCCTCTAGGGTGCAGCCTACAGCAAAGAGAGACCCGGCCCCCAATGCCAACGGGGCCACAGTGGAGATGCCTCAGGACAATGGCCAAGGACCAGCATGCCCAGCTGGCTTTTCCAGCTTTTTGCCAGGGCTGGGTGCAAAAGGGCTGTGCTGAGGGACAGGGCACCCCTGCTTGGACTGGGCACAGGATCTCTTTGGAAAGGAGCAGGGCCAGGCATTGGCTGGGGTCCCCTTCCCCACTCTGCATCTCCCAAGACATCTCGTTTACTTATTGGAGACAGGTGGACTGCTCAGGTCTCGGATGGCAGTCAGAGCTGGTGTAGACAGCACAATCTGCTTCACCTCAGTTCTGGAGCATCCTCAGCGCAGGCACTGTGCGGCCAGAGGGGTGCTGGCTGGTGTCCAGAGACCGGGTGTCCTCCATTTCCACTCTGCCCCCGCCTCCACCCCAGTTCCTATGGAAATGCCAACCAAACGCTCAGCTACAAAGCATCACCAGGCAGAGGCCACAGCCTTCCGGGGACACCCTGGGCAGCTGCCCGAGAGTCCCAGGACGTGCACACATTGTTCCATTTTTGGAATTCTTCAGGAGTGAGAGCAGCCCTGGCTGCCGCCTGAGCTCGGCTTATGGAGGCCAGCCCTGTGGGGAGAGAGGGGAGCTATTGTCCAGGCTGGGCTGCAGGCCGCAAGAATGTGCCAGAATGTGGCCTGCCTGGCACAGCCCCAGAGCCAGCCTTTGTGTGCCAGCAGCCCCAGCAGCCCCAGCAGCCCGGCCACTCCATGAATGATGATGACCATGCTCCTAGGGGCTGGACCGAGGGGACCTGTTCTAGCAGGGAGGCACAGGGTGGCTGTCTTGGCCCATGGAGAGATGGGAGTGGGATTATTTGATGCTCCAGGGTGCCTGGAAGCCCACAGCATGGCTTGGGACTTCAGTCCCCTGGGTTCACTATGAAAATGCTAATGCAGATATGGATGCAGGAGGGTGAGACCCACTCTGCTCCCAGCCAGGCAATGTTCTGGGGTCAGTTCACCTCTGTGAACTCAGAGGACAGGATGCACATGTGTTTCAGCAGGAGATCAAGGTCAGCATCTCAGTAATGAGCATGTCAACAACATGGACCCTTAACATAAGTGGTGAGCAGGGCAATTCACCGCCTGAGCTTCCTTCCAAAATCTGGGTCTCATCATGTGATGAACATCAGACAGATCCCAGCCAAGGGGCACCCTGTACAGTACCTGACCATCCTCCACGAGACCGTCAGCAAAAATAAGGGATGTCTGAGACACTGTCACAGCCAAGCAGAGCCTGAGGAGACAGAGCCACAGGACATCATATGGGATCCAGGGACAGAGGTGTGTTACAGCACAGCCACAAAGCCTGCACATAGGATGGGTTTTGGTTAACAGTGATGTGTTGATACCAATTCGTTCCTCAGGACGGTAATCCCATGCTAATGTCAGATAGCAATAGTAGGGAAACCTGGGTGGAATATAAGGGAGCTGTCTGTATGACGTCCACTTCTTTTTTGTAAATATAGAACCATTCTAGACTTAACAGCGCAAATTAAAAACGCACGTGATGACGACCCAGTCCCCGTGGGACGCACCACAGGTGGTCAGCGTCTTGATTACAGGACCAGCCACTGTTCCCCTGCTAGAGACTTAGACAAACACCATCAACGCAGGGGAGCCTGCACATGGGGTGACCTGGAAGTCTCCTCTGATGAAGACTGAGAGAGAAGATGTAGGTGTGCACCAAGAGACCCTCCTGTTCTGTCACTTCCTGATGGCAGACCCTTGTGGGTAGGAAGCTCCCTCTCATACGTGGGGCTAGATCCTATCTCTTGGGGTGTATGGGGTGACTGGAGGCCCCTGGGTTTGCAAAGTTGGGCTCTCCTGCTCCATCCCTGTGGCCAGAGGGCTTTTTCCCAAGCCTGGATCCTGGAGGGTCCGGATCCCCTTATCCTGAAAAGTGTTCCCCATAAGGCAGGCTTTGAATTACTGAGCACACCACAGCCCAGCACTGGGATCCCTGAATAACACTCACTGTGGGCTACTAAGTCCTGGCCACAGCCATCACCGCCACCCACATGCACACGGGAGTGCTACTGTCCCCATCTTACAGGACAGGGCCTCCAGGACCAGAGGGTACATCATTTGCCTGAGGTCACAGCCAGAATGTCAACCTGCAACTTGAAACCTGTGCCTTCAGCTGTCACATCCACTCAGCCAGGACAGCTCCCTAGAGAGGGAAGGGACCTCCCCGAGGCCAATCAGAATGTCAGCCAGCACCGGGACCACTTCTCCTGAGATCAGGAGGCCTTATCCCTGCAGCCATGGAGGGCCCTTGGCCTGACCACAGGGGACATCTTGGCAGTGTGCTGTCTGCTGCTCAGTCCCCACTCCAGACCCCAAACAGCTCAGGGAGGATGAGCAGTGAGCACATCAGCCCGCTCCTGCTGGACAGCAGGCACAGTGGGTACACTGTCCTTGTAGGCAGCACCTCAGTCTCTGCACATGCAGGTACAGGGCCCTGAACAGGGTCCAGCCTCAGCACATCCTACCCACCTGGCCCTGCCCCTGACCAGACAAGACCCTGCCCTACACTTCCATGCACCCCACCCTCCTTGCCACCCACAGGTCAATGGCTTGCCTCTGTTATAAGCAAACTTCCTACCTTCTGGACACCCCCAGCTCTAGGGCTGCCTTCTCTCCCCAGTACAGGTGGGAGGGGAGAGTCCCACTCTCCAGTGCTTGGACCAAGCACCCTCTCTGGGCTCCCAAGAACCTAGGCAGGCATCACCCTTAAGGAAAAGCCACAGTTCCTGCCCCTGTCCAACTAGGCTGTGGACAAATTGAGGGTAAAGTTTGGCCCCTTGTTATCTCGGGGATCTGACCCAGTCTGGCAATGGCGGGGGATCAGGAGAATCTGTTGGATGGAAAGAAAGAAGAGATGGAGGGAGGAGGAGAGGAAAGGAAAGAGGAAGGGAGGAAAGGAGGAAGGGAGGTTGGACAAGTGGAAGAATTTAAGGAAGACTAGAAATGTAGATGAATAGAAAATGGATGGAAGATGGATGGGAGGAAAGAAAGGAGGGAAGGAAGAAGGAAGAAAAGAAGGATGGACAGGAGGAAGGGAAGAAGGGGCAGGGAAAGAAAGATGGATATATAGGTGAGCAGTGGACCGAGGGAGGAATGAAGGAATAGATGTGCACAGATACAGTCGACGCACTTGGGGTTCAGCCGTGGGGATGGGTGGGAGCTGTCCACATCCAGCACAAGCTGTGCCCTTCCTCTTACAAATAAAATGGCACCCAGTCACCCTCAAGCCCAAGGCACAGGGTCTCCCCGAACCGAGTTGCTCTGCACTGGGGAGGTGCCGATCAGTGCCCAGGCCGACTCCCCGCACACGATGAGCCTGTGGACACCGGTAGCCAGGCATGCCTGCCAGGTCACACAGCCCGGTTCCTGTGCACTCTGAAATCCCCTGTGAGTATGGAAAGACCCAAAGCCCAGGGACTTTTCCAGATGGGTTTTGTTTTGCCAACGAGAAGGAATTCTAATATATCCAAGCGATCAGAGAATTTCGAAAGCCGCCAGTTGGGAGGTCCTACCAATATGGACATGCCCCCACTTCCACCAACCAGGGGAAGCGCCAACCCAGAAAGGGCCCTGCTTTGCTGCCCAGGAAGGCATTGCCACACACACAGCTCTGACCGAGGGGTTTCAGCATCCCCCCATCGCCTGCCTGTAGACTCAGCATCAGAGTGCTCACAGCAATGGCCCCTTGAGAGTCCAACGAGGCTGCTGGCCTGTCCACCTGGCCCTGTCCCACCTGGACATCCTCCTCCCAACTTCACAGTTCCTTTTCTTGGTGCAGCCCCAAAATCTGGGGCCAGGGACAGAGAGAGCCTTGTGCTCCTCCTCCAAGGTACCAAAACACCACATCAGGAACGTGGGTACTTACGTGGAGCTGTCTGGTGAGAAAACAGCGTGGAAAGTAGGATCGCAGTTTTGCAACCTTATATCCACATGCAGAGAAACAAAGACTGGAAGACCCTAGCAGGTCCCTTAACTGCCCACCTGGCTGACCTGTAGTAGGTCGAGCCCCACAGAGCCAACTGCCACATCTGACAGACACCCCAGCCCTGCTGACTACTCCCACTGCCCCCATCTGCTGTCACCTGTATCTGCCAGCTGTGCACAGCTGAGTCATCCAACTGCTAATGCCTCCTCATTTTTCATTATATCTGTATAATCTGATTGACTTCGTTAATTGGTATACACACCAATGAAACCTAAGTACAAAAAGACAGTTATTAATTTTATGAGGGCAAAGCCGGATGCTTTAGAAAACATTGACACAGATAAATTACTTGGAAAAACCCCCAAAATCCCACTTCAAAATGAGAGGAGGGGCAGCTGCTACATCAAATCAATGTACACTTATGCTATTTGGGGTTAAATAAGATGCTGATAACCAAGATCATGTGTCTTACTGCTCTTCTTCCTTCCGTCAACAGCTTCATTCTCTGATTAGCCTTCTGGCCGCCTTGACCTTGGTGAATAAGGTGACTTCTCCTCCCCTCCCCCCAAAAAAATTCTTACCGTGGCTCTTCTAGGGTGCCAGGTGAGTTTCTTCTTGGTATTTTTCTATATTTTCCAGATTCTAGGCAACAAGCATATATCACTTTTAAGTCAGAAATTAAAACGAGCATCTTTTCAACCCATGTCAGGCATTAGAATTGCTGTGCCAGGCGCCCTCTGCCAGGGTCTGTGCTCATCCCACAGACTGAGGATCCTCATGGGTTGGGGGTGCTTGGTCACCATGCTGTTTCCATTTGGGGCCCCAATCACTCTTTGTTGCAGGAGGGGGAGGCTGTTCTGGGCACCATAGTAGGATGCTTCATCTCATCCCTGGTGCTTAGTTGTTTACCCATATCTCCTCTTAACTTTTTTAAAAAGTAAAACTCAGTGGTTTTTAGTGTATTCACAGAGTTGTGCAATCATTATCACTATCTAATTTTAGAACATTCTCATCACCCCATACCTGTCAGCAGTCAGTCCACACCCACTTCCCCACTGGGGCCCCGAAAACATTACACATTACACGGTGCTCTCCTTTCTGTCTCTGGACATCTTGTAAAGGAGTAGGGTGTGGCTCATGGGTAGAACACTTGCTTAGTGTGCATGAGGCCCTGGGTTCAATGTCTAGCACACACACACAGCACACACACACACAGGCTTCTTCCACTTTATATCCACACTGTAGCTGAGTAAGATCCCACTGTATGGCTGGGCCACAAGCTGTTTTTACATCCTTTGGTTGATGGGCCACTGAGTTGCTGACACACTGGAGCTTTTATGCTGCATGAAGATCCAGGTACAAGTTTCCATGTGGACAAATGCTTTTGCTTTTCTTGGGCAAGTACATGGGATCAGAGTGGCTGGGTTATATGATGACTGTGTGTTTAACGTCTTGAGGAGCCACCCGCTGCTTTCTGCAGAAGCTGCACCATTTTCTACATTTCCCACCAGCCATGACTGAGGCTCTGATTTTTTTCATACCTCACGGCTGTTCCCCACTACCTGGATCATTCATTTTATTTTATTTTTTTATTTATATATTTATCGGTACATTTTAGGTATACGTTTACATTTATCATTGGGTGCTTGTACCTGAACATGATGTATCTTGGTTCTTATTTTTCCCTCATTACTTAGGTGCCCTTCACCCCCTCCACCCTTCCCTATTTACATAGACTTTGTTTCCATTTTTTTTTCTTTCTCATAATTTTTCCTTTCCCTTCTTCCCTTTCCCCTTCCCCTCCCACCACCCCTACTGGATCACTCATTTTAGATCTCTGAGTTAGTGACTTGCATTTATCTCATTCTGCTTTGAATTTCCAATACCTCAGTGACTGGGAGTGTTGAATGTCTTCATTACTTGTTGGTCATTGGATGTTTTCTTTGGAGAAAAGTCTATTTCAAGTCCTTTGTCCATTTTTAACTGGGTTATTTGTCATTTTATTGTTGACTTGTAAGTTTTCTTTATATATTCTGAATACTAGGTCCTTGTCAAATATAAGATCTACAAATATTTTCTCCTACTCTCTGAACTGTCTTCTCACTTTCTTGATTGTCTCCTTTGACATGTACATATTTTTAAAATTTTGATGGAATTATTTATTTTTTCTTTGATTACCTTTCTATTTTGATGTCATATCTAAGAAACCAAGGTCATGAAGACTTAAACCTATGTTTTCTTCTAAGGTTTTCATAGTTTTGTTTCTTTCAGTTAGGTCTTCAGTTAGTGGTAGGTTAATTTGTATATACATTATGAGGTGGGTTCTCAAATTCATTCTTTACATGTGGGCATCAAATTGTTCCAGCACCAATTCATTGAAAAGACTATTCTTGCCCCCTTTGAATGGTTCAACTGACTTTTGATATATTGGTCTTGTATTCTCCAACCATGCTCATTAATTCTAAAAGTTTTTAAGTGAATGCCTTAAGGATTTTCTACGTGTAAGATCATCTGCAAAACCACATAGTTTTGCTTCTTTCTTTCCATGTGACTTTCCTGGTGACTTCTATTTCTTTTTCTTAACTAATTTCCCTGGCTTGAGCCTGCGGAATAATGTTAAACAGAAAAGGTAAAGGTAGCCCTCTTATCTTGTTCCTGATCTTAGAGGGAAAGCATCTAGTCTTCATTGTTAATGTATGATGTTAGTTGTTGGGATAGTTTGGGAAGTTTTGCTTATTTTTTATATGCCTTTTGTAGTACTTTTTCATATCTTTTATTGAGGTTTTGTAAAATTCATTTGCATGTAATGAAACTAATACATCTTAAATGTACAAACAAATCACAAGCTTGGTAAATTTTCTCCCTCAGGCTTGGGGATTGAATCCAGGGCTCTGTGCATGCTAGTATGCTAGCACTCTATCACTGAGCCATACCTCAGCCGTCATTAATTTTTACACATGTGCATAAATCCACACGACCACCAAGATCTGGCCATTGGACATTTTCTTCCATCCACCCAGAGAATCTCTGTATACGTACTTCTCTGATAGGTTTGCAAAGTTTAGTACCAAAAAGAAGATGCCCAGTTATAGGTGAATTGTAAATAATTTTTTTACTGAAAATAAAATAAATTGCAAGTGTGTCTCATGCAATATTTGGTGCCTATACTGGGAATACTGGTATAAAAAGTGGTTGATCATTTACCCAAAGTTCAAACCGTAACTGGGCGTGACATTTGATGATGCAGTTCAGCCGCTAGAAATGGCCATACTGGGTCAGCAGGAACCAAGGAAGCACTGGAGACAGTGACCAATTTAGCTCATGAGAAAGGGGGCATCCCTGGATCCTCAGAAATCAGCACTGATGGAGGCTGAGGTAGGAAGATCATAAGTTCAAGCCCAGACTGGGCAACTTAAGGACTTAGTGGAACCCTGTTTCAAAAAAAATTTTTTTTAAGATCTAAAGGGCTGCAGATGTCACTCAGTGAATGGCTCTGGGTTCAATCCCTAGGAAGGAAGGGAGAGAAGGAAAGAAGGAAGGAAGGAAAGAAGGAAGGAAGGAAGGAAGGAAGGAGGGAAATCAGCATTCCTGTCCATGTGAGGGGGTGGAGGGAGAAGACCCACAACTCAGCTCTGGTCCCTGGAGAGGGGACAGAGCCTTGGCAAACCTTTCCCTCCAACAGAGGCCCAGGCAGGTCAGGCCCAGGAGCAAACTAAGGCAGAGCGGGGGCTCGAACCCATGACCCTGGATTCTGTTTGTTGTCTCAACCTCCCATGAAGAGACTTAGCACACACACACACACACACACACACACACACACACACACAGGGCACCTCCTCTCCCTGTAGCATAGGAAAATTGTCAAACCCAGCAAACTGGAGTCCGATGGAAATGTTTAAGTCGTCACTTGGGCAACACTCATCATTTTAGCTGCTTCGTGGTAACTTACATTTGAAACGACTGAGAAATAATGCTGCTATTCCATCCTCAGAGCCAAGCTCCTGAGGTTGGGCTTATTTATGTCACATATGGCTGGAAGGAGGATCCTCGAGGTCGTCTGTTTCTTGCCAAACAGCCTCATGAGATCAATGATGGAGGCGGCTCTCAGTTGTCACAGCGTTATTTTTAACTGCCAAATGCAGGAAAGTAACACATCTGTTTGCAAACACAAGCCATTGCCTTCCCATGTGGAGGGCATGCCGGGGCCTGGTATCACACCGGGGGTCCTGAATGTCTTCCCAAAACCCACTGGACTCCACAGGGAGCTTTCGCTTCCCTCTGATCCTTCCTACCCCACCAACATTACTAGAAACCCATGAAGGCAGACATGATTGTCATCCTGTTTCGCTAATTTTCCAAATGTCATTTTACCCCCATCAAGTGCAAAGTGATGCCTAGAATTAACAATTAACTTGTCCCTTGGATTGGCAAGTGGCAAAGTGAAAGTGTTTGCCCCACCCCGTCTGAATCTGAAGACTTGGCCACTTGGCTATCTTGACTCATAGCAGACAGATGGAGGCTGAGGGGCAGAATTTGGAAGTCTGGGGCCAGGAGTGAGGCCCCCAGCTCACCAAGCTGCCCTGAAGCCAGCTTGTTCTGCCACTTGGATGTGACTATCAGCCAGGATGGCAGTGTGGGGACCTTGTGCCTCATCCTTGGGTGACTCTTGTGAGCCAGAGTTTGAGATCCATCCAAGAGCCATAAAGGAGAGGATGGTGACTCCCAAGACTCCTGTCACACACAGATGTGTTTTCCCCATGTGAGCCCTAGAGCATTTACCCTGCAGATCTTCACCCGCACAGGGGTGTGCAGAGGAGCATTTCCCCAAGGGGCATGCTTGGCACCCGATGGGTACACTCACACAATGGCTGTGGAGATGGCTTTGGCTAGATGATCAACATGGTGTATCTTTGATCTGCCTGGAAACCTTGAGGCACCCTAGGACCTGGGATGCCTTGTGGGCAGGGCTGGGAGATCCTCAAGATCACCCTGAAGTGCGGGGACAGAACTGGGAGCCTGGGGAAAGTAGGCATGGGTGAGGATCCTGGGGTGACTCGGTCTCAAGCAGAATGATTTTTCCAGCCTGTATTCAGACACTGCCAGGGACAGGTACCACCCACAGCTGGCTTTCTGCTTTGGGGTGATGCTCAGGGTCTAGAACAGCTGAGAAGGGGTAGGTCTTTCATTTGACAAGTGGGTTTGAACTCCAGGGTGCACAAAATCCAAAAGAACCCAAGACACTGATCCCTCCTTGGGAGCAGCAGAGGGGCCCTCAATGCCCAAGATGGGAACCTGAGTATGGCAGCACTCAGAGCCCCCAGGACCTGCAACCTTTCTGGGTCAGCAAAGCAGTTGCCCTCTCACACTCTACTGTCCCCACGCACCCGCTCCCTCCTCCCCTGAGTCTGCAGGCCTCCCAGAGGCCATTCCCAGCTCCCATGTCCACCCCGATGGCAGCCCCTGTCCTCACTGCTGGGGCTGCCATCAGCATCCTGTACACAAGTGACACTCAGGGTCCGAGACACAAGAGGCTCACCCCACTTCTCCTCCTCCTTAGCTGCATGGTGGCCAGCTAACCTGGTCTTCATCTCCCAAAGGCCAGTGCGGCAGAGGTTTCCTGCAGGGGCCAGGTGCACACTAGTTGTCCTAGCTGCCAGTGTTCACCGCATTGCAGCGGGTGGGGAGGGGAGGGTCTGGGAACTGGGTTCTTCTCCTCCACTCTTTTCTCTTCCTCTCCCTCTCTCCTTCTCTGCCTCCCATCTCTCCCTTCCCTTACAGAGGGGACTGAGTCAGGCACAAACAGGAAATGGGAGGATTCCCAGCAGTACTCTGAGGCCTGGGACAGAACCTCAGCTTGATTAATCCTAGGAATGGAAAGCTCACCCCCTATACAGGCTGCCAGGCCCTCTGGAGACACTCAGCTGCAACTAGCTTTCCTTGCCTACAACTGCATCTGGCTGGCTCCTGCCCTGGCACAGGAAGCTTGTGAGAGCTTTGCCCCCAGCTCCAGCATCCCGGCCACAAACCCTGGTTTCCCAGCCTCCTACTGCTCCAACTCTTCCATGTGTCCCCTTGTACCCCAGACAGCCCCATATGGTGACTTTGTCTGACCCCAGATGTTTGCTGACACAGAGAAACCCAGACTTCCCAGAACCACCAGGGCCCTGAACATGTGGTAAGGAGTGGCCACCTGCCCGGAACACACGCTGTTCACTGTGTTTTGTGTGGACAAGGGCTGCCAAAGTGACAGCTTCCTTTTCCCAGTCCCTGCTTCTCCACTTCATCAGCTCCTGAGTCCGAGTCCCACTAGGATAGGTACCTTGAGGAAGCTCCCAGCAGAAAGACAGCTCAGATCCCAGGCTGCCAAAAGGACAACAGAAAAGGGGAAAGGGACAAATGTCCCTACAGCATAGTCTTGCCCTCCAACGCACTCAGCCCAGTGGGATGCAGATGGTCACAGCTGGTGGTGAAGATGGAGGACCCAGCAGGCGCTGCAAGAGTCACAGAAGGCAGCAGCATCCCATGGGTCAACTGTAGGGAGCTCTCTCAGTAAGGCATGCCAGAGGCCTGATGCTCACCACAGAGAGGAGCAAACTGGGGCTCAGAGAGGTTGTGCTGCTTGCGTGAGGGCACACAGCCAGCAATGGAGGAGCCACGTCTAGAAGCCGAGTCTCAGGGTTCCTGAATGGGACATTGCCCAAACCAAATATGGGGTTCAAGCAACTTCAGCTGAGCCCCCTCTGCATGAGATCTGTGCCAGTGCAAGTGCCCTACAACTTGGCCTAACCTTAAGGATCCAGTTCACCTAAAGCTACAGTTCCTGTGGTTCTCAAGTCTCCCTGACCCTGTGTCCCTGGAGCCACCTGGGCAAATCAGGTTGCACAATCTAGCTGTTTAACTTAGAGGGCAGAACAGGCACACCTGAGCTTCTGGGGAACTCCAACCTGGACTACTCCTCTAACAAATGGCCCAGGGGTGGCCCACTCCTCCCTGCATGCCCAGATGCTCTTGGTCTGGTCATAGAGGACAGCTGGGACAGATGCCTCAGAGAGACAGCAGAGGGAAGCTGGTTCCAGAGGGGATGGGGTGCCAAGAACCCTCCGGGCAGTGGAACAGGTTGGCTGCATGAGTGGTATTGAGCCATCTTTCTGGAAGGCAGATCTGAACGTGTCTCCAACCTGATTAAAACCCTTCAATGGTTGCAAGTGACCAAACACGGTGCTGAGGAAGGACGAGCCCAGATGGATGCGCTGCCTGACTCCACTCACACGAGAGTCTGGATCATAAACACCCACATCTCCCACGTCCCACCCCAAAGTCTCTCCATCCGTCTGCATTTTCTCACTGCTGCTCCCTCCTAGCCATTGCTTGGTCTATGCACCAAGTCTTCCCCTAACAATACCAACGACCTCTGACCAGCCTACATCCTCCAACCTCCAGTCCATTCTCCTCTCTGCAGCCAGAGTGACTGTGTCAGATGCCAACCTGAGCTGCCAGATGCTCCAGGGCCCCCATGTATCCTCCCACCTTGTCTACCAGCCTTGCCCTGACAGCTGTTCTCCACAGGCCCTGGCTCCTGGGTTCTAGCCACCACATGCTTCTCTCTACCACAAGGCCTTTATGCATCTCCTCCAATCCCATTGGTCCTCCGGAGCTCAGCAAAATCATCTAGTTCTTTGGGAAGCCCGAGACCCTGCCCCCTCCATACCCAGCTTCCAGAACTAGAATTTGGCACTTTTTCCTCTCCTCCAGGAGGACATGAATTGCAAGACAATAAAGATGGTGTCTGGTTTTGTTTTTCTGTTTCTGTCACTGCACCCAGGGTGCACCACAGCTCAGAGAGGGCTATCCAGGAACCCTGGGTACACCTGGAGAAGAAATTCCACCCCTATGCCCTCGCCCACCTCTCCCCAGATTCAGCCACAGCTCCACCCAGCCAGGTAGCTGTGCAAGTCACTTCCTCGGGTGTGGCCTCATCTTCCCTTCTACAGAATGCTGCATTTTGGCCAGGCCAACTCTGAGTTCCCAGCATGCTTTAAGATTCCTCATGGGTTTCCTAGCACTTTTTGGGCCCAGTGTCTGATGTGGCCGCAGGGCAGGCAGCTGATTCCATTAGATTCTCCTGTCCTTGCACATGACCTGTTTTTACCCCTGAAAGCTTGCAGGACTTCCTACCCATGCTGTGCTGAAATTTCACCCACATAAATCTGTAATGGGTGTGGGGGGAGATATAGGTCAAAGGGCGCCAAGTTGCAGTTAGATAAGATAAATAAGGTACAGCAGGAGACTACAGATAATAATAGCGTACTTGCGTACTTGCGTAACAGAAACTTCTAAGAGATTTCAGCTGCTCTTAGCCCAAAAGAAGAAGGTAGCTGTATGACTTGAGAACTATGTCAAATCACTTCCCTGTAAGAACCTTTCATATATGTCTGTACTTCAAATCATTGTAACAAACGCCTCACATTTTTACAGTAAATTTTTAATCTTTGCTGAGAGTTGCTTTTCCATTTTCTCCCAGAATCTTTTCCCCTGCCCCAGCTCTCGCCTGCCTCTGCATAGACCCTGCCATCTGAGGACTCACCTCTTGTCCCACTTGGGAAATCACCTTCCACGGTTCCTCCCGTCATTACCTCGTCTCTGTGTGCTCTTTTAGTGCCTCTTGGAAGTTTCATAAGCAGACATTGGAACATCCGGATCTGTCTCTTGATCCTGAGCCTTGGCATCCTGGGAAAATTCTTCACTGCGATGTCAGCACATGGTCACTGTCCATTGGGATGTTTGACTCACACGTTGGTTCTTTTCTTTTCTGTGTGTGTGTTTAAGATTCTTTTTCATTTGCTCTGTCACCTTTATTTCCATAGGAGCTCATTTTCCCACCTGCTGGTCCAGTGCCTGGGGTCCCGGGCTACCCAGTCTGTGGTGCAGGGCTGGCCTGTGCCTGTGTCCCTGCAGTCACCAAGCTTCCCCTGTGATGGTGCTGGGCAGGGATGGAGGTGAACTCTGTGCTTCCTGGGCAAATGTCTTGGCCGCATGCTGCGTGAGGACACTGGTGTGTGGAGGACAGCCGCACCGTCCCTGCCCACCCTGTCTCCCGCCTTCTCCTCCCAGATCCCTTGTCCTGGAAGTGGCTCCCTATCCTCACCAAGGCCCGCTGAGAAGACTTTGGGCTGTGGCAGTTTTCCTGTGCCTGCCCCCGTTGACTTCTAACACACAAATGACTGTCTTTCTCATGACACTTCCCTGCCATGTCTTTTGTCATTTCATAGGATCCTGCCAGGAGGGAAGTCATGTGCACAGCGTGCCATAACCAGAGACAGTGTGTGAATCCAGAGGACCCAAGGGGCCATTCCATCCCCTGGAAGGTGGCTGGGGACACAGAATGATGGCTGAGGAGAGGAGTCCCTTCGTCCTCCCATTAGAAAGTTCTGGGGAGCACTGTAGACTTGCTCACTCCTCACACAGGACTGTGTCCCGTTTCTGGTGGATAGCAGGACATCCAGCAGGACAAAAAGCTGAATCACAGTAGGGGCTGTGGACCCAGATCCAGCTCAGCTTTTTCTCAAGTATCAGCCTGCCCCCACCTCAGGATGCCTGTGACCTTTAAGGACTTGACTATTGGCACAAATTATCATCCCTGATTCCAGAATATTCCAACCCCACCTCCATGACCCACCTGGTCTGGTGACTGTCAGGCCACCAGGAGCTCTGCAGCCACACACGAAAGGCAAGCAACAAGTCATCTCACCTCTCCCTGCCTCCACTTCCCGACCTGCAAAAGCGGTCATGGCCCATCCGCAGGCACAGGAGATGAGCATACAGCAAGAAATCAATAAATGTGCATTCCCTTCCTCCATTTTCCTCAACCATAGTTGCAGACAGGCACTGTCACTTTGGAGCCGCATTCAAGAGCCCAGATTCAAGGTTGTCCCAGAGGGGAACCCAAATGGA
This sequence comes from Heterocephalus glaber, assembly GCF_000247695.1. The sequence goes on along the minus strand of NW_004624767.1, from coordinate 17,597,631 downwards.
TTACCCAGCCTAGAGCCTGACAGTCTGATGGCAAGAACACCCCACCATCCCAACTTTGGGTCTCAGCAGAACAGGAGGGGTCCTCGCCAGCTCTGGAAGCAAACTGATTGGTCTAGGCCAGTATGGCCATCTTCCAGGTTGGTCCAACCACAGTAGGCCTTGAGACCTCTCTTCAGTTAAGACTTGTCTCTCACTCTGGCCAGTGAGAGGTCAGAGGCACACAGAGGAAGAGAACTGTCGGACTGTGAAGCCAGAGCTCTGGTTAAACTGCACCTGAAGCCCATCTGCCACCAAACCTTCCAGCTGAGTGAGCCACATTAAGTTGGATCTTCTGCCTCCTACCACAAAAGAGCTCTCACTGGTAGAGATACCCCCCACCCACCCCGGAGTAGGTTGGCTGCGAGTTCCACGGTCATTTCAAGAGCTGGGCTTGGTAGTGTGTAATGAGCCCCTCTTCTCACTGTCTCAGGACTAGGTCTTGCAAACCTTTTTCTTCTGGTTCTGCCCTGCACCTGAGCCAATCGATCAAGGTGCTCAGGTGTTTTTTCCACGAACTGCAGCTGAGCCAGAAAGGGGCATGGACTTACCCAAGGTCACCCAGCTGATTGGTGCCAAATCCAGGACTCGAGCCCAGGACCTCTGGACTCCAGACCGTGGGACATTCCTGAGCAGAGATCCAGCCAGCTGGCCTGCCCTGCCCTGCCAACTGAGCTAGCTGCTAAATTGATACTTTGCAAAACATGCGTGTTTCCAATTTCAGAGTGTGGCTGTGACTTTGAAGCAGCGTGCAGCCACCCCCTGATGTGGTGAGGACGGAGGTGGTTGGGCTGGGATGGAGAGGGATCTTAGAAAATGCTCCACAAGCCCCAGGGCACCCGCACGCTGGAAGCAGATCAGAAAGCAGCCTCCCTCCGAGGCCGCAGGCAGCCCTCTCCCCACTTAAAAAGGACCTGTATCAATTTCGCTTTTTTCCTCCTCTTGGTGCCTCCTTAATGAGATGATGTTAGAGTTGGAAATAAGTAGATGAGAGGCTGGGTAAATAGATAAACAGATAACCAGAGCCCGGGCTTCCTCTTTCCCTCTAGGACTGGAGGAGTTTGGGTTTTACACACTCTACCTAAGGCACTGGGGAGGGTGGGGAGAGGGTGCCCACCACCCCTGTGTCCTGGCACCTACTGGACATTGCCCGGGCTCAGCACCCTCCGCCTCTCCTGGTCTTTGCAGTGACTGGAGAGTCACACAGGCATCACTCCAACAGAGACCAAGGACGAGAAGGGGCTGGGACAAGGTCCAGCAAGCAGCCAGCAGAGGGGTGACTGGAAATCAGGTCTGTGTGAGTCACTGCCACCATCGCCAGGCCCCAAGGAGCTTACAGCAGCCCTCTCTCCGGAAATGGCAGCAAAAGCCCAAGGTGGAGAATTCTCATCCTGATGAGGGTGAAGGTGGGTGACATGTGGGGGGTGCGGGAGTCACCAGGGCTGGCCTGCAGGAGGGGCTGACCCCCAGGACTCCCTGGGTCCCAGGAAGCATAAGGGCTGCTGTGGGACCTGCTCACCGGGCTGCCCTCTGCTACACACCCAGTCGGGGCCACCCTGGCCCTATCTTGCCTCCTGAGTCCTCTCAGGAGGCGGGGCTCCAAGAATGAGCCTTGCCCTGAGCCGCTGCCTCCCTCAGTATCCTGGCTGACATTCCACAACGCTGGGGCAACCGCTCGGGCTGTTGATTACATCCCTGCCGTGGTGCTTGCTGGGAACTCCCCCTCTCCGTCATCCGGCCACTGGCCCAGGGAGTGGGGTCTCTGAGACCTACATGATGGCTCTGGTCAGTTAAATATGATGAAATTCACCTTCAGTAAAATACTACCTGCTGAGCCTGCTGGGTCCAGAGCTTCCAGAACCTCTCCCACCCCATTCCAGCCTAGGCCCTCCACGCTCCCTGGGGGATGCTGGCCTGATCCCGCCCCAGGGCATTGGCCCTGCTGCTCCCACTGCCTGAGATGGGCTCTTCCCCACCATGCTCAGGTCTGTGCTTACATGGCCTTGAGGGTTCGGGCTCCCCTACCTCCATAGGAGAAGCCCCCATCCCATCTCCAGTGCTCCCACTCTTCCTGCCATTGTCCAGCTGCCCAGATCCTCAGCTTCAGTCTCCTTGATGAGCCTCTCTCCAACCTAGTGAGCCCTGAGCAGGCACCTTGTCCTCTGCCATGTCCCCCAGAGCAGTGCTGGCACAGACAGCAATGCCACTGAGAGGAAGGAAGGAAGGAAGGAAGGAAGGAAGGAAGGAAGAGAGAGAGAGGAAGGAAGGAAGGAGGGGAAGGAGGGGAAGGAGGGGAAGGAGGGAGGCAGGGAGGGAGGGAGGGAGGGAGGGAGGGAGGGAGGGAGAGCGGTGTTTCCCCTTCCTTCCCGGAGCCCTACCGTTCACTCCACTCTGTGCTCCAGGCTGTGGCCATGGGCAGAGGGAGGCCAAGTCCAGGACTGGGGCTGAAAGTGCTGGGCTGGAGCCAGCAAGGCCTCTTTGTCCCCATGTCTACCAAAGGAAAGGAGCCTGAGTATCTTGGATCCAGAAGGCTGCCCAGTGCACACTGTGATGTTGGGAGCCAAGTATTTTTGAAGACCCAAGATATCCCTGTCCTCCTTCCTTCTGTCCTTTCCCACTGAGCTACATCCCCAGCCTCACCGCAATTTTTCCTTAGAGACAGGTCCTTGTTGAGTTGCTAAGTGGCGTGGGCTGGGTTCAAACTTACAATCCTTCTGCCTCAGCCTCCCAGAGCATTAGAATTGTAGGCATGCGTCTCCAAATCAGAATTTTTTTCTTTATCATTTTCTGTATTTACCAAATTTCTCCAGATGATTTTAAATTTCATAATCAGGAAATATTATAATTTCAAATAAGAATTGCTGTATACACATTAGAGAGAAAAGCATCCACCATATGTTCATTTATTTGTCCAGCCCATTGGATGGGGCGGAAAAGGTCCCCCCACACACACACATCTGACATCCTAATCCCACAGAAAATTCCCTAAGAAAATAATTCCACAGAACACAGCTATGCAATTTGTTAATATTTGGATTGTAGCACTATCAATAAAATAATGGGGGGGTTATATTCGCTGTTTGGAGAAGCAATGCACATCCACAAGATGGTTACAAGTGTGACCGTCACAAAGCATCATTAGGCTAGAGACTTAAACATTTTCTGTTAATGGTGAAGTGAGCAAATAAAAAGGCATAGGTGGCCCCCAAACCAAGCCAATGTTAAGATAGGAGAATGTGGACCAGAGATAGCTTTGGGTGTTTCCCCCAAGTGATTGACAACCCAAAGATGATGCCATAGCACCTGCTTGTCACAAAAGCTGCTCAGGGCCCAGGGACAATGTGGTGAACATGACAGACTGGGGCTCTGCTCGTCTGAATGGGAGTCACAGGGTAAGCAGTACGTAAATGCATACCCATGTTTATAGCAACATAACTCATAATAACTAAATCTTGGAAGTGATCTATATTTGCACAAACAGACGGATGGATAAAGGAAACTTGGTATTTATTCACAATAGAGTATTACTCTGCCATAATGATGAATGAGTTATTTGTGAGAAAATTGATACATCTTGAGACCATAATGTTAAGTGAAGTACATCAGACGCACTGCTTAAATATGGTGTGGTTTCTCTTACGTGAGAAATGCAAAGTATAAATAAGGAACAAAATAAGGGATAGATCATAAGAAGTAGGGAGATAGATCTTTCTCAAACAGGAAGAGGATCAAGGGAAAGAGAAGGGAGGAAAGAGAGGGACGGAAGATGAAAAAAGAAGTTAAGATGCATTACGAACATGTACCAACTCCACACAAGCTATGTCATTATTATGTACCACAAACATGTACTAAGAAAATTAAAATTTAATAAAATACATAGTACGTCAGAGGGGAGGTTGCTGAGGGGGAGCTAAGCAGGTGGGACATCGTGGAGGAGACAACCACACGCTGCATGTCCACTGCCACTATGGCTGCATCCCAGTGCATCAGGCAGCTCTCTGTGACTGTGGAGAAACACGAGACATAGGCCACATGTTGTGAAGTGGAGAGATGTGGCTTGGCTCATGGTTCTGGTGGTTCAGTCCAAGCCTGAGGGCCTGGTAGGTTTGTGCCCCTGTGCAGGTGGCATGTCATGGCAGGACAGGGAATGGGAGTGTCTAAGGACAGAGAGAGAGACTGGCGCCCCACCGTTCCTTTCGAGGACATACCTGTGGTAATCAAGGTTGCCCCACTAGGCCCCACCTCTTAGGGGTCCACAGCATCTCCCAGTACCACCACCCTCAGGACTGACACATAAGGACACTCAAATCACACCCAAACCGTCTCACTGAGCCAGTAGCCTAGTGGTACAGGACACACTCCCCCCAGGCCTGGCCCGTGGAGACTTCCCATGCATAGCTCTGTGTCCCCTCTGCCAAATGCTGGCCAGCCCAGGGAGCCAGCACAGGATGCCAAGAGGTTGGGCATGGCACAGCCACCAGCTGGAAGTCACCCCCTGAAAGCAAGCCACTCATGGATCAGGATCACCACCTGGACTTTATGTGGATAAAAAATCGATTTCTGCTGTGTTGGGGGACTGACTGGCACAGAAGCTTGTTCCCCAGAGGTGGGAAGAACATGGTTTTCCAGGCAGGGAGGGGCCATGACTGTGTTTGATGGGGTGGCCAGGGCTGCCTCTGCTGGAGCAGAGTGAGAACGCACTTGGGGCTGCCTGAGGTGACCCTTCCAGGCAGAAGGGACTGTCCTGTGCAGGCACCTGGAATGGGCAAGGAAGGAGGAGGAGGAGGAGGCCAGGATGGCTGGCACAGGGGGCAGATGCAGTAAGGCTGCCCATAGTAGGGGCAGAAGGGATGAGGAGCAAGGCCAGAGTGGGCTGTTGGAGATGGCAGTGGGGCTGGGGGGTACTGCACAGTCGGGCCACGGGTAAGGTCTGTGCCAGTCAGCTTTTGGTCCCTGTTACAAGATATCTGAGAAAAACGCATTAAGGAAGGCAAGTTTATTTGGGCTCATAGTTTCAGAGGTTTGAATGCATGGCCACTAGCTGGTTCCAAGGAAGAACATCATGGCGGAACAGCGTGGTGTGGAGGAAGCTGCTCACCTCACAGCTGCCAGGATGCAGAGAGAGGGAAAGAGCCAGAGAGAAAGGGGGCAGAGGGGATGCTGTGTGCTCAACTGGGGAGGTGGGAGACCCAGCCGTCTGAGGGCAGGGAGACTGTGCGGTGCCAGACACTGACACGGAGATGCATCACTCAGCTGCCCAGGGACATCGGGTAGGTGGGAAGATCTCTGTATCTGGAGTCCAGACCAGAGGAGAGAGGGCTGAGCCTTCCCTGGAGAGCAAGTGAGAGAACATGGGAGCAAGTGGCGACCCTGGAAGAAGGAAAGGGGCTGGGAAGGCTCCACACATGGCATGGGGAGGAACCTGAAACAGAGGACGAAGGGCAGAAGGAAGCCGAGAGCATGAGGGGAGGGAGGTGACTGAGGAGGCCACTGGGAGGGTAGGGCAGGGCACAAATAGCTTGCCACAGGCTGAAAAGAAGGCACAGGTGCTGGGGTGGCAAGGGTGCCAATACCACTTGCAGTTTGGCTGCAAGGGAACAGAGATGGGGCAGTAGCCAGAAGGGGAAGTGAGGTTCAGGCAGGTTTCATTTGTGTTTGTTGGTTTGTTTGTTCAGAGACAGGGTCTCACTATGTAGCCCAGGCTGGCCTTGAACTCACAGCAGTCTTCCTTCGTCAGCCTCCTGAGAGCTGGGATTACAGGCATGCACCACCACACCTGGCTTTCACTTGTGTTTTTGAGGTTCAGGCATGTTTACACCCATGGGAACCACCAGGCAGAGCTGCACTGCTGGGACCGAGGGGAGGGCACTGCAGTGAGGACTTGTGGGAGGCTGCATCCTGCACGCAGGGACCACTGAGCAGAAATGATGGCCTAGAGAGTCGCTGAGGGCAGAGGAGATGGAAATCCTGACACCCAGTAACGAGGTCCTGTGACCAGGTGAATGATGGCAGGGATGTTCAGAGAGACGGTCAGCTGGCTATGCTGCTCTGGCCTCAGCCGCACCAAGTGCAGCAGGCAGAAGCAGAGAAGTGGCACCAAGGGACACTAGGGCAGAGGTGAGAGGCCAGAGTGGTGACCATGGGGGCTGGAGGTACTGGAGGTGGGGGACTTGGGTGCCCGTGTGTGAGAGGAGGTATTGAAAGCAGGGTCAAGGAGAAGGCCAGGCGGTAAGAGGGGAATGTCCCGGGGGGCCAGGACTCCCCTAGGGATATTAAATGGCTGGGCCAAGAGTGACGTGGTGGGGAGTGACAGCAAATCCAGAACCAAAATTCATCAGGAGTAAGGGCACCCTGGATGGGTAGATAATCCCAGAGCGGAAAGCAGAGTCAGTGGCCCAAGGTCAAAGCAAGAGGAGGGTGGGCAGGAGGCAGGTGGCCTTCCTGTGGGGACTGAAGAATGAGGGGACTTCTCTCTCTTCTGGGGCTTCTCTGGCTCAGTGGGCCTTGCACGGGGCCCTAGAGTTGTCCCCCTTTGGGCCAGCAAAAGGAGCCAATGAGTGAGGACCCGGGTTTCCAGCCTTCTTGCTTTCAAAGGACAAGTCTGGAATGTGTGTACTCGGCTCCCCAGAGCCCTGGCACCCCTGTGGAACGGACCTGACCCAGGTGCCACCAGCCAGCCCTCTTCAAAGCACACACTGTGGGGCTCCCTCTTCCATCTTACTCATGCTTCCTGGAAACCCCTCCCTAGTAAACCACCCACTCCCAGTCCTTATCTCAGAGCAGCCTGGGAGGAGCCCAAACTGAGCCTGGGGTTGTGGCCAGTGCCTCCTCTGAGTTCCAAAGGCCACTGTGGGAAGGCTTCAGGAGAGGCTGAGGGTGTACAGGTGAGAAAAGAAAAGGTCCCTGAGCAGAATGTGACCAGATGGCTCCCTGGGAGGGGAATAATGTGCCTAGGAAGGAAGGATTGGAGGGACTGGGTCTAAGACCCCAAGCTCGGAGGAGCTCGCTGTTTTCAGAAGCACCGAGCACCCTCCTGGTTACACCATGGCAGGCAAGTTCTTTGGGAAGCAGGTGAGGCCCTGTCGGCCACAGTGCTGAAAGCAGACAGTATAATCTCATCCCTGGGACTTAAAAGGTACGTCTTTTTCCTAATTAAATTCATTCTTTATTTTTCACATTAGAAAATAAACACTTTCTCACAAAGCTAAAGAGTCTCACCATACTATAATATACAATCCCACAATTGCATTTCATTCCTTGCTGTTTACCCAAAGGACCTGAAAACTTACATCCTCACAGATACCTGCACAAGGGTGTTCATGGCAGCCTGATCCACAATCACCAGAATGTGGAAGCACCCCAGGCCCCTTCAGCAGGTGAGTGGAACCACAAGTGATGGAATCTCATTCTGTGATAAGGACAAAGAATGGAGTGGCCTTCCATGCATATTGCTAAGGGGAAGGCACCAGTCTGAAAGGCTACGTGCTTCATGATCCCACCTCTTTGACATTCTGGAAAAGGTAAAACTACTGAGATAGGAAAGATATCTGAGGTTCCCCGGGGGCTGGGAGAGGGAGCGTTGAGCAGGAGGAGCACAGAGGGGCTTTAGGGCAGGGACATTATTCTGTATGTCACTGTGATGGTGGACACAGGACACTACACATTTGGCAAAGACCATGAAACTAACAACTCCAAGCAAGGCTCTAAGGAAAGCCATAGATGTCAGTTGATAATAAATGTACCCATATTGGGTCATCCCTGATGACAACTGTGGCGTTTCAGGCATGATGTAAACAGGACAGTGACTGACCTGTGGCTCCCAGGCTTCCTGGCTGAGGGGGACCATTCCATCTCTGCCTCTGGGCCACACCTGGGCAGCCGTGTCTGCCTCCCTGCCTGTGAACCCCCATTCAATCAGATGTGAGAATGAGATCAGGAAGCCCCTACTGATGGCCCTCACCCTGCTCTGCTTCGGAGGAACAAATCCCCCTCTCACGGGCCCTTTCTGGGACTGAGTCACGTTCCCAAGGGACCTGTGGCCACCACCCTGGCCCCCATGTTGAGACACAAGTTGTCAGTGACCTGACCCACAGGTGCCACTCTGTTATCAGCCACCAGCCTGGCTTTGTGGAGTCTTATCAGAGGTGCTCGGGTTACCCTCGGGGAGCCCCCGCCAGCTGTGGGCTCTGTTCTGCCCCCTGCACGCTGGCTGGCCAGGGACCCAAGGGATTCTAATCCAGCAGGATCTCCAGCTGCTTCCTGGAGCCCTGGGCTCCTGCCCTGGGGCTGGGGAAGTGGGAGGGCTCCAGGCCCCCAATTCCCTTTACAACTGTTACCTGGGGAGATTGTAGATTTCTTTGGAAGATGACTGGTTACAACAGGGGTGCATCTTGAGGACATTAGGCTCAATCAAATAAGCCAGTCACAAAAGGACCCGCAGGACATGGTTCCACTCACACAAAGTCTCCCAAATCATCAGACCCACAGAGTCAGGAAGCCGGATGGGGGTGCCAGTGCTGGGCTATGGATGCGAATCCGTGTTGAGTGGGGACAGAGCTTCAGTTTGGGGAGATGAGGAAGTTCTGGAGACAAACGTGAGAACAGCTGCACAACGGGGTGAATGTGCTTAGCGCCCTGAGCTGTCGCTCAGGTGCACCATCATGGTTAGGATGGTGACCTTTACCACAATAAAGAATAATGCAAGAACAGAATGGGAAATAATCATCGTGTCCTTTGAAATGTAGATAGGCGAGGTGCAGCCACAGACCCGGTGGGACTGCTTTGTCTCAGCATTATGCAAGAATTCATTCAATGACATGAAAATGAAACTCTCAAAGAGTGACTTTCAAGCTGTGACCATCATTTCCCTGTGTTGCAGCTGCAGCAGTCATGAGAATGAGCTGTGTGACAGTTCCTGCTGCTCAGTGAATCTGTTCATTACATCACACGGCCCCTTGTCACCCTTCCTCGGCATCTGGGTCTCCTGCCACCTGGCCCCCCAGCTCTGAGCCCCCCAGTATTAGCCCCTGGGGCTCCAGCTCCCCAAACCTCTTGTCCCTTGGTCCTGCCAGAGTCCCCTCCTCAGTCCAGACTCAGGCTCCTGCTGTCCTTCTCCCTCATACCACAGCCATCAGGTCCCTAGGTCCTTCCTCCTGGACCCTCCCAACCCTTCCCTGGCAGGCAAGCAGGGCAAGTGTAGGGAACAGGGGAAGGGGACATTATCAGAACCTCTGCAGTGAGTCCTGGTCTCCTGCGAGCCATGGCAGCACACGGCGAATTACAGGAAGGATAGAAAAATGAGACCGAGAAGAAGCTGAGCTTTGGGTCTGATCAGTGCTGCTCTGGGCGGCAAAGACGGAAGCCCCCAACAGCCAAGGTCACCGCAGCCATCACAGTCTTTGGAAGCTAAGTGTGACCCTTTCCTGGCCCGATTCAAACCCTGCGGACTGAGTCACAGGCCCTGGTATTTGCATGGAGGTTCGTGCCCCCCAGTATGACGGTATTTGGAAATGGGACCCTCGAGAGGTGGTTAGGATTAGTGAGAATATGAGGGTGGGGCCAAGGACAGGGTCAGCACCCTGTCAAGAAGAGTCACAGAGAGGCAGTGTCTGTCTTCCCCCATGCCCGCCGTGTGAGGACACAGAGAGAAGGGAGCCATCCACACACCAGGAAAACTGCCCTCACTGGGAATGACACCAGCCAGCACCCGACCTTGGACTCCCAGACTCCAAACTGTGAGCCACCTGTTTCTGTTGTCATGGTAGCCAGCGCTGAGACACTTTCACAGGGCAGTCATATTGAAATGAAACCCTAAAACCTTCCCCGGCCTAAAGTGCTGGGCCAGACTCCTCCACTGCCTTCCTGCCCATGCTGGCTTCTGGAGGCCACACCAGAGCCTTCCTTGGGCTGGACCTTCCTCCGCCTCCTGGTCCAGGCTCATCTCTGGGAGCAGGCTTCTCCTGGCCTTGGCCAACACCATGGAGATGATGGGAAGGATGCTGGGGAGGCTGAAGCTCTGCCTAGCTCAGCACCAACCCCCAAGGTTAGCTGGGTGAATGAAAGGGCTATTCCTGGTGCCATTTCTGCTGGATCCTTGCTCTTCCTAGGGCATTTCCTAGAGTGTGATGGCAGCAGACCCCAGCCCATCCACTCCCAGCTTCCCTGTGCTCATTCGCTCATTTAAACACGTGTCATAGCTAGGCGTGGGGGTACACCCCTGTAATCTCAGCACTTGGGAGGCTGAGGCAGGAGGATTACAGTAAGTCCCAGCCCCACCTGGGATACACAGTGAATTCAAGCCCAGCCTGAACTACATAGTGAGAACGCGTCTCAAAAAAATAAAAATACATCATAAAACATCGTGGGCCACCATGTCGGTAAAAAGCATTTTTATGTGGCAATAATGCTGGTTACCATAATGCCAGTCAAATTAAGATAACATCATGTATAGTTATGTAATTATACACAGATGTAACACAGGAAAAATACCAAAAAACATATCAACTCTCCCAGGGTAGGGGTCATTGGAAGGTCCTGGGAGTGGATAATTGTGACTTGCTTTTCTTTATACTCTCTCGTCCAAAGGGAACTCAGATTGCTTCCACACTGGGAAGGATGTGTTTAATGTTTAAAAAGCTGCCCCAAGTAGCTGGCATAGGAAAGGGGGCTTGTAGGGCACTAGGGGTGATGACAGTGTGCAGAAAAAGAAGGTCCCCCTTGTCTGAAGCCTTTCGAGTTGCACAAGGACAGACACTACCATGTTGGGGAGCTGCTGAAAGTCAGTGTGTGAGGGACACGTGGCAAAGAGATCCGGGAGCCAGATGGGGGCCAAGCAGGAGGAGGAGTCCCACCAGTCAGTAGGGGCCCTGGGGCTGGGAGGCTGGACTCCAGATCATAGAGGGGAAGGCGTATGCGAGAAGAGTGTGGGGCTGACACACGGAGGCCACTGACAGCCAGGCTGGATCTCAGACTTGCTCCGAGGTGCACCTATGAGGAGCAGCATGATGTGCTGGGGTGGTTCTTCCCGAATGTAAGTGGCAGCCTGGGGGACTCTGGGGTCTGACAGAGCCACAGCATCACCAGCCTGAGACTCTAGAGCAGGTGCCCCCTCACTCCAGTTTCAAAACGTTCCACAGCCAAGGAACACAGGTGGTCCCTCGGACCCAAGGCCAATATATTACGGATGTTCCTCCTTTACCAACCTACCTGTTTAACAAATTTTCAGACTTAGGAGAGAAGTGCACTGTTCGGATTTAACAATCCATCTTTTTTTTGTACAGAGAGCCTCAATGTCTTCTGTGTGTGTGTGCGGTACACCTTGTTTATACAGTACCATAATTCTTGCTGATTGTATAGTACAATACTATAGTTTTATGTTCTGTTATACATCGCAGTACTGCATGTAAGAGTTATGCAAATAAAAGCAAAGTCATCAAGTTGGACTTTCTTTTGACCATTTCTTTGTTCATACTATGTACATACTATATACAATTCCTCATTTAGAGACCAGGTCGTTTAACAGCCTAGTAGCAGGAACTGGACTCAGTCGTTAAATGGAGAATGTCTGTTGCTGGGACAAAATACCAACATGCAGAACTTAAAGGAGAAAAAGGTTATTTTGGCTCATAGTTTCAGAGGATTCCCTCCATGGTCCAAGGCAAAAACTCGGTGGTGGAAGAAAGCTGCTCACCTCAGGGCAGCTGAGAAGCAGAGAGAGGGAAAGACACAGGGACTAAAATGTATCCTTCCGGGTCATGCCCTCAGCAAACTCCTTCCTCCCCTGGGCTGCCCTGCCGACAGCACAGCCAGCGGGAACTCATCAGTGGATTACCCGATCCAGTCACCTCTGCAGGCCCCAGCTCTGAACAGGCTGTGTTAGGGATCAAGCCTTCAGCGCATGAGTCTTTGGGGAACGCATCATGAGAGCCACTGTAACCCAAAAGTCACACGTTTCCCCTTTGAATGCTACAAATCACTAAAAACAAAATTGCGATGGTCTGAGGGTGCTGTGTCTGAACCTCAGGCGGCTGTGCAGAGGCAGATGGAGATGGGGTGGGGGTGCTAAGCTAAAGAGGGAGGCCCAGCACCCAGCAGCCGTTCAGTAATTCCAGAATATTCTGAGTGGAGTTGTTAAAGCCAGGGTGGGGGGAAGGGTTGCCCATCCCAGTCAGAGGGCAGCCACTTGGGGGACTTTGGCTGCCTGGCTGGTCCCTGGCTACAGAGACCCCACCCCACAAGACTCTTCTGGAGTTGATACCGGGGCAGTAGACCTGTGCCTCTCCTGCTCTTTCCTCCTTTACTCCTCCAGAGAAAACACTCCATGTCCCGGTCCCTGATTTCCTCTCTGAGGCCACCAAAGTCATGTCCTCCTTCCTTCATGGTCCAGACCTCAACATGGTCCTGCTTGGGGTCAACACCAATGCTGGGCTTTGACCTTGTGGTTCTCAAGTGTCAGGCTTGGTGAAGGCACAGCCAGAAAAGGAGCCCTGCTGGGGCAGGGGACCCCAACTCATGTCCCAGCCACTGTCGGGGAACCATGCTGGCCCCAGTGACTGAGCCACCTCTAGCAACTCTTTCCTGTTAGCTCCAGCATCCTGGGCTGTAAAGCAGGAACAAGTGGTAGGACTTCCAGGAAGGCTGTGAGCTGTGACACCAAGGCTGCACCCGACTGTGTCCCCAAATCCTTTGTTACTTTTTGGGACTTGCCCAACTCTTCCTTGCTGGAGTTCGTCCCCAAATCCCCCAGGCTGGTCTCCTTCATCTCACCATTGCTCAGAGTCCTGGGTGGAAGGCCTTTCTTGTATCTGTCCCTGTTGCTGACAGTGGACACAGCCACCCCTCCCTTCCAGTGCCCTCCCCAGGAAGAGTGAGTCATCCCTACTTCTCTCGAGCACCCAATGGATGGGGCCACTCGTGCAGGTTAGGGAGGAAGGGAAGTGGAAGGAAGGGAGGGAAGGAAAGGAGAGAGAGAGAGAGAAGGAAGGAGGGAAGGAAAGGAGAGAGAGAGAGAGAAGGAAGGAGGGAAGGAAAGAGAGAAAGAGAGAGGGAGGAAGAGAGGGATAAATGACTAAATGTTTGCTTTCTTAAAAGGTAGCAAGGAGTCTTTCTCCTAGGAATCGGAGCCGGTAGGAAGGGGAAGGGCAGGAATGGTGGTTAAAAAGATCCCTGCAAAACACACTCAGCCCAGTCTCTGTGAAAAAGAATAATCCAGTGAGAGAGCTTGGGTGGAGGAGGTGGATCGGTTAGGGCACAGCGTCAAACAGGAAATTCCGAGGCACCAAAATTCCTGCCCATGGGCGAGGCTCAGGGACTGAGGGACGGGTCAGCACACAGTGGCTCCAAACTTTCGGTGGCCTCGGGAACTGGACTTTCACTTTCACCAGCAACCAGAATAGCAGCAGGGACTTACTGACCCTGACTCACAGGCCCCCTGCAGAGAGCAGTGGGGACTGAAGCCAGAGGCTCTGGAGGTGGCTCTGGGACCAGCCTCAGTGGGAAGAGGAGGGGAGCCTTGGCCTCAGGCACCTGCTGCCCAGGAATGCACCCCCCCCCAACACACCAGAATCCACCCTCGAAACAGCTGCAGGCCCAACAGTCTTGAAGCTCAAGGACTCATGCCCAACAGTGACACCACATCTGCCAGGAAGGATAAAGGACAGGCATGTGGGGAGGGAGAATGATTTGTGGGGGTTGTGGCTTCACTTCAACTTTTAGATTTCTTTCTCTTAAAAGGCCAAGTCTTTCTTGCTATGCCATCCAGGCTGGCCTAGAATCCCTGGGCTCAAGCAATCCTCCTACCTCAGCCTCCTGTGTAGCTGGGATGCCAGATGTGTGCCATGGAGCACATGAATGCATCATCCATTCAAAATATTAAGCTTACAGATTTGCAAAGCTTCCTCCCAAAGCCTGAACCACTGCTCAATGCACTACCCCCACACACACGCACATGTACACACGCACATGTACACACTGGACCCCCTCCCTCCCTGGACAAACTTCCCTGTCCCAGAAGGGAAGAAGTCTCCACTGAGTGTCACCTGACTGGAATCTCAGAGGAGGAACTGAGAGTCAATGTAACCCTTCCCTGGCCTCCCCGCACCAGCCCCATGTCAGGGAGAGAATAGCAAAGAATCCATAGGAAAGATGCCTTTTTT